>JASVER010000006.1:4793771-4823652 GCA_030449065.1 Oceanodroma leucorhoa | reverse complement strand
TTTTCTTTTCTTTTCTTTTCTTTTCTTTTCTTTTCTTATCTTTTCTTTTCTTTTCTTTTCTTTTCTTTTCTTTTCTTTTCTTTTCTTTTCTTTTCTTTTCTTTTCTTTTCTTTTCTTTTCCCTTCCCTTTCCCTTTCCCTTTCCCTTTCCCTTTCCCTTTCCCTTTCCCTTTCCCTTTTCCATAAGGCTCCACTTAGTATTTAAAATGTAAATCTGCATTTTGGGACATTTAAAGTAACACTTAGGATTCATCACTTTGTATTGTTCAAAATTCAGTATTTTCTTCAGTTTCACTGAATGGGATCTGAAGGGCGGCAATCTTGATATGCTGAACATCAGAGAGAAGTAATTTTTCATGGTGTATCCTTGTTGTGGTCTTATGGGATGGTTCCTGCCTGCTTTGAACTCTGGCATGATAACAGATGAATTTCTCCACTGATGAAAGAAAATTTGTGATGTTACTGTGAAAATCTTGTTTAAATAACTAGTGTTCAGGTGGAACATACATTTCTGACCAGGACAAATAGGTCTAGACTGGTTTATATATAAACAAAAAGCTATAAATATGAAAAATGGAAACAGCGGGAGAGAATGAAAACTGACAGGAAATTCTTACTTCTGATGTTTATTTTTGTAACCAGGAATCAAAAGTTAAAGGGGGATTTGAAACACTTGCAAGCTACAGGGGGAAAGAAAGTTTTAACAAGGATGTAAACTTTTATGTTACAGGATTTAACAAAGTTCTAACATACATTAGGAAGAATAGATTAGTGGGTTTCTCGTCCCTTCTGGTGAGGCATCTGCTGTTGAAAAGACCTCAAAACTACCCTGAGGACAAGTCTTATATCCTTAAGAATGTTCTTGAAATAAACAGATTATATGGAAAAAAAACCAACAAAACAAACTCAGCAAAGAAATCAGATATGGGAAAAGTTACCTCTCTTTGCACTGAAATCTTTTTATGTCAGTCTGGGAGAGTGGTTACTTTAACTTTATATACAGGTTGCAAAGCCCCGAAGGAATATGAACTGGTTAGACAATCTGATCCTTGAAGTTAATCTTTAAAAAAAACACTAATAGATGCAGATAAAGACCAAGAGGAAAACAGAACAATCTTCTGGCTTTAACAGCTTGCTTTCCAGAATTTGTTCTTTGTTGCTGTCTCACAGCTCTCTGTGGTATCTCAGTCCTGGGGTTTAGCCTGAGGCTCTTTTGGAGGAAAGAAGCCAACTCAATCTCTTTTTATATTAGTCTTGGAGCAAAAGCAAATCTAAATTCCATATGTATATATTTTAACAACATTTATCTTTCATGAGGAGGAGGTGTGCCTGGGTGGCTGTGCCTGTGTTCTGATCACTAAAGATCTTTTCTAAGGAGAGATACTACGAAGGAAAGGATTGGTTTGTGATTAAAGTCTWAGAGTGGGACAGTGCATCTTGCATCAGTCCATGATCCTGTAATACATTTCCTGCATCGGCTTAGGAAAATCCATTACAGTTTCTGAGCTGTCTACACCTCAAGACACACACACACACACACACGCACACACACATACAAAAGGCTCAGGGGAGGAAACAATTCTTTTCTACCTACTCTTTTATCCATCTTTCATAGGTAGCCTGAGTTAGGGTCTGTCTCTTTCAAGTGTCTGCACAATACCTAGCAAAGCAGCCACTGGGATTGCTCAGTTCTCCTGTTTTATACCTGGAAATAATGTAAACCCCAAATATTTWAAAAAAAAAAGGTTGGGGGGGGGCAGAAAAAGGAGAGAGCAAGGTTAAGAACTCATCTGTCTGTCAGCCTGGCCTTAAAAAGAAGTAACACAAATGGGAAGATGAAGGGACAAAAAGGGAATCTCATCTTTATTATTCTGTAAACACCCTGTGAAAACGCCAGCCACTTTTCACAGTATTTCATCTAGCTCTCAGCTGTCTAGGGCAAGACCTCTTTTGGGAGAACTTTGCTGGATTTTGCTGTACTCGTTTGCTGGATGGAAAATTCCTCCTATTGATAATGCAGTTTATCATCCTTGCTTGTTTATCCAACTAAAACTGAAACAAGGAAAAACACAGTCTTAGTTAATACTTACATTAGTTAATACTTAATTACTTCTACCGTTTCTGATGGAAAGGGAAAGTAATTATATGAGTCAAGTGTGGTTTTGTGGGCAACTTGTTTTCATATAGGACACACCAAGAAGATTTGAAGCCAGAAACTCCCCTGCACCAGCCAGCTGATGTAGATACAGCTACGAAACACTGCCTGTGCTGGTAAGATTCTGTAACAACCTTGATCTGTGGTAGTCCTGGGCCACTGCCTCAGTGAAGRGTATGGACCCATTTGCATTTGGTTGTCAGTAGTGCCAAGGCTAACATTAACTCTGCTAAAGCAAGACCTCTATCATTGAAGCAAGGTCAAATTCTTTTATAAATATTGTAAGACAAAATACTGAAGAAACACAGGTAAAAGTGAGTGATAGTTAATATATATCAAAAATGTTGATTTAAATGTTTATATATGCAGGTGAAAAAATATGCATATTTTATATATGCATACATGCATTTAAATAAACTTTATATACAAACCCATCTACCTATCTATTTGTCTGAGTAAAAGTAAACATCTAAACAATAAACAATTTTCTAATTTCTATTTTTTTTTAACCAGGATTCAGAAATCAAAAATCTCAACTTATATGATATGCATTCAGCTGTCAACAAGTGATAAAATATTGACATAACTTTCAGCATCAACATCAATCCTTTAGAAGTTTCTCCTTATGTGTTACTGATACAGCATCACCAAAGACGTAAACTTATGGTGCTAACAACTGACTACATTTAATATAAAGTGTCTGACATTGTAGTTCTGATAGACCTTGGAAATTCTTAAATAAAACTCTCCTGAACTCCCCATGAACAAGGACAGCGTTATGGATTGGGAGCTCATTTTAGATCTTCTTGCTGAAATATTCTGAAGTAGAAAAAACCCCACATATTTTAGTACAGCACAGAGTACTGTTCTCTACACAGTTCATTTTGAGGATGATTCCAGACGAGTCATGACATGGTTTCTGTTGTTTATGTTCTGCAAAAATAAAGCAAAGGCAGGATTTTTGTATTCATATAAAGCAAGCAAGTAATAAATTAATAAATTTTTCAGTTGAATTTCTCATCAGAATCAGGAAATTGGAGCATCTCCTTTATGTCTTATTTTTTTATGCACACATAGAGATTGAGCACTTCTGGATCCTTCTCCTTATTACTAGTGAATTACTTCTCCCATCAGTTTGCTGCTTCTTTTCTTCTAACTAGTCTAAGGAAACCCTCTGCTTTCCTTGCTGAAGAAGATCTAAACAGGGACATTCACCTCTGCCTATTCCCACACATTTCTGCTACTAGTCAGAAACATAGGGTATACTTGTATATATAAAGCAGAGACACACCTTATGAGTGACAGTTCCCCAGTGTCAGGGATGCCTAGAAGTTGTCTGTGGGTAATTAGGAAGATTGGAGGGGAAAGTAGAGGGTCGGTGGCAAGGAGAACCGCAGCTATGCTTTTTCCTTTGAAACAGCCAACTCTGTCTTCTCTACTGGATCTCCTGATGGAGGAATCAAATCTCCCTCTTAGATATTGTACCACCAGGCTAGTAAGAACCACAGTCAATGGAAAAGGAAAAAGTTCATTAGGGATGAGCCCAAATACCGATATTTGGGAATGGGTTTGAGGCCAGGAAAACTGCTTAGTCAATGTGTGTGTGTGAAAAAATGGGGAGACAGTAAACAGTGCATGCAACCTCCATCTCTGGCTTGAATGAACATCTACAAGTGGGTCTCTTAGGAGGCCGTCTTTCATAGACTTTTTCCTGGTGTGTTCCTCTATTCTGCCTCAAAGACGACCTTAACATGTTAGCATTTGTGTCTGCCTTTGCAGCTCAGGCAGTGTCAAGCGCCTCAGCTCTTCCAGCCAACTGTGTATTATTCCAGGCTGGTTACAGTGTTCCTCTCCTGTGGTTTTTGTTTAAACCACCTCCACCACAGACACAGGGAGAACAGCTGTGAGACAACATGTGATCAGTTGAGAATGTTAATGGTAAACTACTAGGCTTGATATAGAGACTGGAGAGAGAAGGTCTTAAAAACAGTGCTGATATTTTAATTATAATCTAAAGATATGCAAAGAGGCATAAAGAAATTTAATCCTACTCACCTGTAATTGAAAATGTCGATAGTAATTAGCTGTGTTGATTTCCCAAAGGTAGGTGTTTGCCTACCTGTGATACTGCACGTGGCTGATGAAGCTGGTGGAGAGAGAGGAAGGCTAYGGCTGCAGGCAGATGCAGCTCATCAGATGGTGCTCATTGGAGACTGGCCCAGAAGCAGCTTAATTAATTTTCTTAAAAATGATAAATACTGAGGCCAACAGGTGAAATTTCAGAGCCTTCAATGACTTTTAGAATGTTACTAGCCTTATTTATTCAGAAAACTGTTTTTAAGGGGCCTTCATGAGAAGGTGGATGCTAGCCTGGTGGCTCAGAGCATCCCATCCAGCCCAGTAACTTGTCTCCAGCASCAAACAGTGGTAGGTGCTGAAGAGTTTTCTCTCACAAGAACTGGCTGCGGCACTGTGCTCCAGAGACATGCAGCGCAGTTATTACCGCTTAGTGTTCAGGCACAGAGAAAGAATGACAGGATGACCACTGTCAGATATGCTTACTCTCTGATACTGAGTTTCCCAGTTTTGGATTACTGTGAGATCCTTATTTGCTTGTGGATGTTTAGTGAGAAACTCCGTGAAGACTTTCGGCATCTGTTCTTAGCTAGAAGGGTGTACTTCTTGTATTCAAATAAGAAAGCAATTTGAGAGATTATCATAATTTCAGCATTATTCAGAAGTTACAAATTTCTGAAGAATTCAACTACACCTGCTGTTGTTTCCAGAAGGAATAAATTACCATTGTTGATGTAAAAAGCCTCCAGCTCTCTAAAGCAAACATAATGCTAGTGCTGAAAAATCTGCAGTCTGCAGTTGGGGCTGGTAGAACCATGGTTAGCTAATTCAGAAGGAAAGAGCAGACTGTGTCAGGAAGTCTGCTGTCATAACTTTAACATATTTCCAGGCTCTTTCTTTTTCAGAATTCTGTTGATGTGATTGAAGTATTTTGGCATGGGGAGGGAGTCAAGAAAGAGGGGAGTGACAGGTGCTAGGGTATGATGGATTCTGGGCTCCGCTTACATGGGTCATTTCACTGGATGGAATATAGTTATCCCCAGACATGCACACATTTTACTCTTCAGATTGTGCAATTATAAAATATGAGTAAGGCTGGATTAAACTGGGTTAACAATAAAAAAACCCCAATTTTGCTAGAGTTGAGCACACAAGCATTACACAATCTCTGCCTCTCTAGTGTTTAGCAGCTGTTTATTTGAAATAATTTTATGCCCAAGGTTAAGATTCCATTTAATGACAACAAAATGTAGAAAATGTGAACTCTGGCCACAGGAGATTTGAGGATAAACTTCACTGCAAGAGCTAGACTTTTTTTCCCACTTCACAGTAGCTAACCAATACTGCTTACTTTCCTTTCAGTTCTTTATAGAATATGCAATGATGGATCATATCACATCTACTTAAGTAGCCGCACAGCAGAACAGTGATACAATAATTATTAAAATTGCATAGAATACTATGCTATGACTGCTACTGGATGTATCTTATCCAAGAGCATATAAAAATATGAATATCATGGTCCATAAATATTTCTATGGGGGGAAAATCTTGACAACAGAAGTCTTTTTAATCTAGCAGACACACATATCAAGATCCATCCCTGGAAAAAATCAAATGCTGCACTTTTTTTTTTTTTTTTTAATAGAAGAGGTAATTAATCATTAGAATAATTTGTCCAGGGGATGTTCTGGCTTCTCTGTCACTTGGAGTTTTAAAGTCAAGATTAAAATGTCAGCCTAAAAGATTTGCTGTAATCAACCAGGGGTTATTGGACATGACGCCACAATGAATAGGCAAACATCTCTGACTGTAATAAACAGGAAATTTGGCTAGAAAACCCTATCTCTTCCTTTCGACCTTGCTACATTTGGCTTTATGGTGTCAGTCAGGGCGAGCTTCTAAGGACTCAAGAGATACTTGAAAAGTGTTAAAGCTATGGACTAGAGTTCCTCTGAGATAAGGATTAGACAAAGTGCTGGGCAACATGCTCCAGCTGACCCTGCTCTGAGTGATGGAGTTGGACTAGACAATTTCCAGAGGTCCCTTCCCACCTCAGCTTTCTGTGATTCTGTAGTACAGTACATTTTTTTCCAAGCTCAAGTAATCTTTAACCCTTGGGAGCAGCAGACCTCTGCCCATCCTCAAACTGCGGAACTGGGGATGCTGTAAAGGTCTTTCACTAACAAGGTACCTCAGACCCTTCACAGATGCTCACTGTTTTCCAGACTGCAGTTTGACGGCCATGGTAATAGCCTATGATGCCATTAAGCAGGCAGGCAAAATACACCTTTTTTCTATCTGAGCATTTCTGTCACTTATTTATTGTTTAGTCTTTATTAGTTACTAAAGAATGTAACTTCCTCCCCACCCCCAACAAGTGGATAGACACAGGAATAAACCTACTAGTAAAATGGTGGAACAGCTGAGAAGATGAGGAGGCACTACTAGAGGTCCCATCCAGCCCTGACAGAGACTTAATAAAGGTCTTATCTGATCAACTGATACTGCTTCGGTCAGTTTGTGGGTTTGGGTACTGTCGATAACAGGCAGTAATTTTGTCTTGCCACAGGGAGCTGCATGGGTCATGGGAGCAATGAGAGTTGGGCAGAACCGGTCACCAAGCTCTCAGGCTGCTCTGTGGTGTTGTGTCTCCCCTTGAGAGAGGAGACTGGTGTAGTGCCTGGTGAGTGTTACAGCCGCAGACAGCAACATATGGTCTAGATGGTTGATGTTTAAACATGTTGGAAGGCCCCCTGAGACCAAAATGCGATGGACCTTATGCCTAACTGCTCTCCAAAGTACTTGGCTGCCTTGCTGGGATGGGACTTCCAGCAAGCAGCTGGAGGCAGGTTATTTTCCCGTGGCAGCTATCTAGAGTGTTAAAATGGAAGTTAATTTAATTCTGCAGTGGTTTACTGAAGGCAGTCTCCAATGATATATTGATTTCACAGCATTTCCTTTTCAGTTTTGTCTCTCAGGTAACAGTTCTTCTAGATCTTCTAGACTCCTTAAATAAAATGTATCTTCTCTATAATTCTTTACTGTCCCCTAAAAAGAGGTAGGAACAGGCATATGCCTGATGCAGTATTTTTTACGCCACAGGTACTGTTACCAGGCAACCATCCCATGCAGCTTTGGCAGAACATAAACTTCTTCAGCCACTAACCCTTCAAACACCTGAACCAAGATGTGCCAGCAGAAAACATCAGAGATCTAGGTGAAACAATGCAGTAACAAAGATTTTCAAAATCAACAAATGATTAAGGACAATTGTGATACATTAACACTGTGGTTACCATGCATATTTTCCAAAATATTGCCACAAATGAGTGATGTTTACTTGCATGTGAAGGTTAATTATATCTATGGCTGAGGGGAGGCATCCCAACCTCTCAGTTTATCAGTAATCTAAATATTTTTATTATGGCAGGTTCAGTGCACTCTATATGAAATTGGAAAAACATTCACAGCTTCCATCCCCAACTAGAATAAAGGGAGAGAGGAGAGACTTGCCAGGTCCAAATTGTCTCCCATCTAGCACTACAGGTAGTCATTTGTGTCAGCACAAAGCTGCTATAAAATTATCTTACCTTACGGTGGCATTACTGAAAGGTCTTCCTTTTCACAGCCATTGGAATAAAATCTGCTTCCTTTGCTCAGCTTCYGGATTTGTGGCTGTCAGGCTTTTTGGAGCCTATGCTGCTAAGTGGGTAAGCAAAGGTGAAGGATCAACAGGTTTAACTCATTGCAACTCAGCTGGCTACAGTCAGTTGACATCTGCTGGGGACTTGTTGTAGGGTACACTCATAAATGCCCAGTAGATTAAAGTAGCAGAAAACAAAGTAGGTGGAAAAACAAATTACAATCCATGGGTATAGATGACATTCCTACTGGAGGACATGAACATCAGCCAAAATAGGCCAGTCAGGTAAAAAGTTTCAAAATGGGTTCCCACCATCTGAAAAGAGGCAATTTCCATCTAATCAGCCTTCCCTTTGCTTCTCTGCTGGTCGAAGGAGTTGACATTCTACAGGAACACAGCTTGGTTCCTCACATGAAAAGGTCTTGTAGTCCATCAAGCCTCCTCTTACTCCATAAATAGAAGCAGGACTAAGAGACCTTTGAAAAGGTGAACATAACTATACATAGTTACGTTCATCAGGTTAAAAAAAAAAAAAGTGGTGGAAACCAGGGGGTAGATGATGAAGCTACTGGTAATCAAGGTCATCTATTTGCTCAGTATTGGTATCCGGTTTGCAGATGTGAATGTTATGAAGTGCATCTATAAATTATAGCATGCAGAATCTTGCATATACAGAGGCCAAGTTTGTCCTTTCACATGCAAATGAATATCCAAGAGCCAAGAACAACAGTGCCCGAGGTCCATTCAACAGCTATGTGATTGAATAGGGTTGACAGATCCAGTCCCTCAGATGCTATAGATGCAGCATTCAAAAGTGTTTGGAGACTCCACAGCACATTGAAAAAGCCAGAGGATTAACGCTGACCAAATGAATGACTCAAAGGCASAAACTTCTCTTTCTCTTTGATTTCTTGAAGCTGATTCCAGGTAAAAAGTTCCTGAGGAATAATCCTAGCTTCCAAAATGAACCAGTTCTCACAAAGAAAGACATTTTAAATATATTTATAAATTTTACCCTTTGTATTTTGTGGGGAGAAGGAATCATTGAGTAATTAATTCTGTTTTGATCTTTCACACAAAATTTCTTTGAATGGCCTTTCAGAGAATCCAAAAGGGCAGGAAGAAAACTGTGTACGTTATTTCCTTCAGCATTTTTATGGTTCTAGGGCCTGTCTCTTGTTATTATGTATCATGTCTTAATGTGTGATTTGCATTGGGTTTGTGTACCCTGGCTTTTTGAGACTTCATTGTACCACTTTTTATTGTCTGTTAACAAACATTTACAATGAAATCAATGGAACTGTACAAATAACCGTGATCAATGTGAGTGTCCCGCTTTTTCAGGATCCTGCAATAGCAGGTTCACATAACGATAAAGGTATTGATGCAGATTTTTCCTGAAACTTTCTGCAGTGCTTTAAATCTATACATGACATATGTGTTCCCATTTTTTATTTAAAATCTTGCATATTTATGAATCTCTTTTCCAAGTGATATGCCAGGGTGCCCTGTTGCCAAGACAAACAAAACAAATGACAAAATTGTATAATTATTTTCTATTTCCTTCTAGTACGAAAGAGATCATTACAGTCTGGTTTGTTCACATAACAGGGCTATAGGTTTTGTCTCTGAATTCTATTCTGAATGTGTTATTTTAAATATGATTCTTCATGCAGAAATACCTGCTTCTAAGAACTCTTCCCGTGGCATTAAAATTCATACAAAATGTTYTTTAAAAGGTGGACCACTGACAATTTTAGTGTCTCTTTGAAGAATTGTCTTGGTTTAAAATGATTTATGGTAGCACTGATGCCTGCTAATCTGGATGCTGTGTTGTTCCTGCTCATTACTGCAAACAGGGCCATAAAATTCATCTAATAAAATGTTGTACTGCACAGATGAAATATTGTGAAAGTCCAGTCCTTCTTTCCTTTTTTCTGGGTGTCTGTCAATCCTAAGACTACACAGCATCCTTGCTTATCTTTGCTGTTATTTTTTTCTTTTTAAAAATCATATTTTTCCTCAAATTCAGATCAAATTACTTTTTTTCACCTCATAGTTTTTACTGATTTCTCCTCAKCCAGTATTAAAATATTGTAATATACAATTATTCATTGCATTTTGTGGCTGTATGTAGAATTAAAATTTTGAGACCCAATAAAAATCCATCTGAAGATAAAGGGATCCCAATCAGAATATCAGGCCCCYGTGTCCTGAACAATTTACACATTTGTAGTTTTTAATTTATGAGTTTACTTGGTACCTGCATGATTTTATCTTTACCTGGCACAGGCTGAATATGCATGGAGATTACATTTACCCTGCAGTATCTGAATTAAACTCTTTCAGGCAATTACCATCAAAGTGAAAAAAAATAGGCTTAGTCTGCTCTGTAAGTGAACAAATTTCACAGGTAGATAAAAGTAATTTTTCCTGAGTTTAGTATACAGAAAGTACTAATATTCTGTAGTATTCAGAGATCCTAATCAAATTAGGTCTTTGTTATACTGTTGCACAAACACATGCACATTACTAATCAGAAATTCTTTTAAAATTGAAAATATTTTTCCATTTACATGTTTKGGGAAAGGGATTTAATTTTTTTTTTTCACAATTTTTGTCAAAATTGTGTGCAGCCACATTACATATGGATAAAGGCTTTGGTCAGAGTAACAAGGATTTGCTTATTTTTATAGAGTGAGTCCAACAATGGTGTGATAACTTTCCCCAGTGATGAGGACACCACTTACATCAGCCTCCCAAGCTTTCCTGTAGAACTGTGTATTTAACATTCTTTCTCCTGGGAATGAAGTGCAAAAAGTAACCAATTACCACGGAATGTCAGTGTCCACACAGCACTGTTTTGCCATCCAGCATCTCCACTCTTGTGGCTAATGGAAAGGTAAGCTGATATATCACTTTCTGTTTCCTTTTAGGATACATGCTTTACAGCTTGTCAAGTATAATAAAGATATGACATGTGCAATAACCTTTTCTTTCTTTTTGAATAAAAATGTGTTATAATAAAATAGGCTGGCAAAGTTCCATCATCCAGAACACTTTCACAAGTAACTTGCTTCATTTAAAAAAGAAAGAAGAAGTGGAGGAGGAAAAAATGTCAGTTGTCTTTGAAACCAGGAACATGCAGGGTCTCATGACACAATTTTTTTTATAATTTAAAGTAACAATACATCAGTTAATAAATTCATTATTTATCTAATTTATATTTTAGATGTTTTCTTAATTAATTTTTGAGCTTTCTGTGACATGCACGTCTCCATAAATTGCATTAAAATGTGGTTAACTCTGCAGGTATCAATCAGCTGTCAAGAAAAGCAAAGCAAACTTCTTAGAGAGCTCCATCTCCAGAGAGTCTATGTTCTGCACAACTTTCATCTTCCAACAAAGCCCAGATCAAGATAACTTTAAACTTTAAACACTTTAAACAATGAGGAAAATTTATTTATGCATTTCTCAAGCATGCATTTCTATACTGTCTTGTTTCACCACAGGAGATTTTATCAACATCTGATGGATTAACTGCTTTTGCCCATTTCTGATTAAATTGTAATGATAAAGAGATAAAAACCACAGCCTTTTAGGGGCCTCTTACCTGCATATATGATGGAGAAAACAACCTCCTCTGTCTTCCTGTGAGTTAACCTGGGGATGGGAACTCTTGTCGGGAAGAAGATTATCCTCTTGAAAAGAACTAAYGTGTATGAATACTCTGATACTTGACTTTCTCCATTATATCAAGTCACTAATCATGGGAATCCTGTAGCTTGAGTCTTCTCCTTATTAATTCAACTGCTTCTTTCTCCCTCTGTCCCTTCCATTACTCCTCTTACTCTCTTTGTTTTCATTCTATTACCACTCTTAGATTTTAGGTACTTGCAAAGGAAAATTACCAAAGAGCAATAATAAACAGAGACAGACATGCCCTGCGTTTCTGCAAGTTATCTTTATCTTTGAAAAAGATGKTTTTTTCCATTCTTGCAAGCATAATTCATGGATATTTTTAGGCTTGAAACTGGCTATAAGAAGTGCTTACTGGTTTCTCAAAATATACCTTTAAAAACAATTATCATTGGTGAGRAAATTACTTTGATATATAAGTATTAAAATGGGAAAAATATCATCCTGCGCTGTATTCTCTAAAAGAAAGACATGTAACTTCACTGTTACTTAAAATGCCCATAATGCTATATGAAGTTTCAATGACACAAAGTTGACAGAAACACCCAAATGGATTTTGCAACAAGCTCATCGTCCTTTGTATAATTATCAAAGAAACATTCCATATGAAAATATGTGAATGTATGATTACGGGAGCATCTTAAGCACTCTGATTCACTAGTGTCTCAAAGAAGCAGTATGGTTCAATGGTTATGACATTAAATTAGTTATTATGAGAACCAGGTAATTTTCTCAGCTTTGATTGCAGTGAATTTTAGACACTTCATATTTGAGGTTATTAATTTGTAAAATCAGTTTGATAATGCCTGTCTCCACTGACATATCTATGATGGAACAGTTTTAACTACAGTATCTTCAAATACTGAGAAGGAGTACAGTTTTGTTGGAAAAAGGAAGACTTTTAAGAAGGAGGACAATACTGAAACACTGGTCCTTTTAGTCTTTTGGCACAACAACTGTGCAATACTTAACATAGAATTAATTTTCCAACTGAAAGTACTCCTAACTGTCATGATCTCTGAGGTTTTTCAGCATTTGATACTCCTTAAAATAATTTAATTTCCTAATAAGGATTGAGATGAATGTGGCAATTTCCCATGTCTGCCACACATTCTGCTTTATAGGGACATAACTACATTCTAACAGTATCTGCAAGAGTGGCCAGTCATACACAACATAGTAAAAAATACAGTGTCAAAGTGGTTGCAAGACTGATATAAACTAGCAATACAAATGAAAAATGAGAAAGTAGAGAGTACTGCCAGGAGTAATCACGAAGAGAATGTGTGCATGGGTGGTTCAAAGTATATGGAGGTCATGTTGGGTTAATATTTTATTATCTGGCTTGAGAGAATAAGATGGTTTCATTGATAAAAATATGATTTCTTCTTGCCTGTTACTGAATTAAAAGTTGTTTTGCTGGAATTCATTTGAATTACGTACTATAAATCAGAGGGCCATCATTTATAATCAACCCTGCAAACAGGTAGTAGCTGACTGCCAGCTATAATACTAACTACATATCTACTTCTGCAGAAATGTGTCACTTTGCAGGCCTATGTACCATGCCTTAAGCCATTAAAGCCCTTAGATTGATACTTTGCCCTACTGTTCTGTTTAGGGATGAATTGTGTCGGCTTTCTTTTTTCAGAGCAGGTGGTCACAGCTTGTCTACCAGGACTTCCACATGGGAGAGAACAACTCTTCTAAACCATGCACAAAACTGTACACATTCACTATGGCAAGAAATTTTCCCCTAAAAATAATCTCTGAAGCTCACCAGGGCAGGACGAGGAGTCACTTGGTTAGCAACAGTCTATGCATTATTTCCTGAGATATAATAACTTTATAAAAATATTGAGATAAAAGTACTGAGATAAAAATAACTTCATTTGCTAGTTGAGACTCTTGAGTTAGGTTGCTGTTTGGTAATTATAATGGAAAATAAAAACTGGTCTACAATCCCTCCTATGAAATGTCTCAGTACCTTTTTAGAAACCTTCACCAATACTCAATGCCTTTAAAGGCAGAAGCAACACTCAATCTTCTGTAACCTTGAGGCAAGTATTGTGTTTGACCTTGGGAGAAGTGCTTCAAGGACAGCAGAAGGGTTTTTCATAGCAATCTTGGTGTATTTCAGATCTACGGTGAAGGCAACAACCTTAAGGATATAGCAGCAGATATCTACATGCCTACTGAGGTCCTGACAAYTCTGCAAAGGTGATGTCAGGACCAGTGCCAATTAATGCCAATTATGTGATACACATCTCACACCCAAAGAATGAAAAACATCAGCTCATTTTCAGTAAGTCATCCAACATTCAAAAGCAGATATTAAACTTCACTCATCTCTGAGGCAGAATGGATCCAGAATGACATAGCTGCTGGCAGCAGGTGCCTTTGCAGCCTGGTGAAAGGAAACACAGCAGGACTTTTGGGTGCAGGGACCCCCGGAGCCCCTGGTGCCTGGCCACAGCTGTCACCTAAGCACAGTGGCACAGCGATGAGCAGGCACAATGGAGCACAACCTGCTCCTTGCTAGTGAGCCCTTCCTTCATGCATCACGTGTAAGGGACTGATACCGTTGCATCACACTTCACAGCTCCCCAAACATAAATCCTCCCTGGGGCTCTGGGGAGGAAAAGGAGGCAGCTAAAATGAACTGAATGATTGCATGATAATGAAATATGCAACGTCAGAGGTACCTTGTAAAGACATGAAGTGCTTTCATTCTTTTTTTCTGAAGATGAAAGAAACAGAAGTTCAATATAACCAATAATTTAGTGTAAATTACTTCCCAATTGTTTTAGTTTCACTCAGCTCAACATGTTAGTTATTTTCCTCCCTGTCCTGGTTTCGGCTGGGATGGAGTTAGTTTTCTTCCTGGTGGTTGGTGTGGTGCTGTGTTTTGGATTTGGTATGAGAATAATGTTGGTGACACACCGATGTTTTAGTTGTTGCTGGGTAGTGTTTGCACTGGTCAGGGACTTTTCAGCTTCCCATGCTCTGCTGGGTGCGCAGGAAGCTGGGAGGGGGCACACCCAGGACAGCTGACCCCGACTGGCCAAAGGGATATCCCAGACCATATGACRTCATGCTCAGCATGTAAAGTTGGGGGAAGAAGAAGGAAGGGGAGGACGTTCGGGCTGATGGCGTTTGTCTTCCCAAGTAACCATTGCGCATGATGGAGCCCTRCTKTCCTGGGGATGGCTGAACACCTGCCTGCCCATGGGAAGGAGTGAAGGAATTCCTTGTTTTGCTTTGCTTGCATGCACGGCTCTTGCTTTACTTATTAAGCTGTCTTTATCTCAATTCACAAGTTTTCTCACTTTTACTCTTCCGATTCTCTCCCCCATCCCACCGGGGRGAGTGAGCAAGCGGCTGTGTGGGGCTTAGTTGCYGGCTGGGGTTAAACCACGACACTCCCCTTCCTGTTGGATGTTTCAGCTATTTTCAGGAGATAAAAGTTGTTTCACTCCAAAGAAATAGAAGAGGCTTTTTTATTATTATTATTATGAACAGCAGATAAGAGAAGTCTATGAAAATAATTCCAGAGCCAGACTACCTTGAAATCTGTGYGACAGAAGTCATGAAATGTGTTTATTAAAAAGTCTTCATAAATCACAGTGCCTGTCCACTGCTAGATTGAGAAAAAACAGAGCTAACAATTAACATTTTAAGAAGTTGTCTGTTTCCCACTTACAATTTAAGGAATTCTGGGGAAGCATATTGCAAGGGCCAGGTTTTTATGGTCAGTTATAATCTRGATTTTTGCAGTGCTGTGTTTCAGTTAGAGATGGTGGAAGTTATTGCTTAGGACTCTGTACAAATAAAAGATTGTTCTGTCAATCCTTCTTTAAGAAGTGTTGCTATTTTTTTTTGCTGTGTCTGGCAAAACCGCAGAAAGATAAAACTTATCATGAGGAAGAAACTTTAAAAGAAAAAACCCAGAAGTTAAATAGCTATAATTTTGGAAAGTGACAGTTTAGTGGAAAACAAGATGCTTTTCAGTTTATATTTAGAGACTGTAACGATACTTGTGCACAAATTTTATAGAAGATACGGACAAATAAAGGGTGAATTTCTGGCTTTGAAGTTTGAAATATGCCATTTCCAATGACTTAAAGACTTCCTCTATGARGTAAAGCAGAAAGATGTAATTAGCCACTAAGAAAAAACATGTACCTATGAAATTTTTTAAAAACAAATAAATATCTATTAATACTTCGTGCAAATAAAATGAAACATGTCAGAAGGCAACCAGTAAATATTTCTGACTGGCGTTTTGGTAGCCTTCAAAATATTCTGTTACTTGCTTTTCTGAAAACTTTTCTGATTTTAAAGTTCACTTTTTGAGGGTGTGATACAGTTAGAGATGTTAGACACTTTCTATCAGAAGGAATTGTTACTATGCTGAGTCGAAGTGACAGTCATGACGTTTGAATTTACAAAGAAAATGTGCCGACGTTTGGGCAGAAACCAGCCAGATGTGGCAAAAGGGCCCCAGGTGAAGAGCACAGTGACTGAGGTCTGAACAACACACGGATTCCAGTCAAGTGGTCYGAGACACGTCTTCAGAAGGAGTTCAGCTGCATTTAGAAGCGTCGGTGCAAGAAAAGCATGAAGAAGGGGGGCTCCCCGTTGGCATGGTGCACTGCCGGCGGCACGCCGGGGAGCGTGTGGGGAGGCAGGTGCTGGTGCCCGTGAGGGTGGTAGTGGGAAGCAGGGAGGAAGGATTTGTAACGCTAAACAGGATTGTGTGCATGGAAAATGAAGGTGCTGTATTATGCTGCATGTACGTTACTGTGATGGTACAGGGAAGTGTAACCTGAATAAACAGCTCCTACAAGTCAAGTGAGGGCTATGCAGAGCCTCTAAAGATCAGATATTGGCAGAAACAGGCAGTGAATGAAATGCCTCTTTGGAGATGAACAAAARTACATCTTAATTCAGAAATAAAGACTTACTGGACACCATTTAATGGTGTAGATAGTCGGATGTGTTTCTTATTAGTACAATATAATAGACTGTTATGGGACAATTTTTTATACATAAAAAGGGAAGACAAGGAATATATATTCCAGGGTGAGTACTTATTTTCCAGCAGGGGAGTAAATTGGAGTCGATGGACTCTACTTGTAATTTTTATAGCTGTAATAAACATTTCTACTGTAAATTCTGCTTATGGASTTCATCTTTAAGGGTCCCAAACACCAAATACTGAAAATGGGAGTAGGCATGAGACCACTTACATCTAGTTTTGAGGATGTATGCAAAAAAAATGTTTTATATTAAGATGAAAAGAAAATAATGCTTTTTCTAAAGTCACAGCAAACAAGATATCATGCAGAGTTGTTTCCTTAACAACAGCAATAYGTAAACATCTCTCTGTTGATAACTGAAAAGCAATGGTCCTCTCCTCCACTCCGTGGTGGGCATGAGCTGCGTCTATTAGTTCAAACTGAAGGTTGAACATGTCAAGTGAGAATTTCTGAAAGCAAACAAAAACCTGGGCTTGGCAGTGAAATGGTGAACTTAAAGCCTGTCATGTATGCAGCAGTGCAGCAAGAATCCAGGCCTCTGAATTTCAGCTGAATGAACTGCAAAATCAGGGAATGATTCCATAAAGTTCAATTCATTTGGGTGTGTGTATTCCCTAGAGCAATTAGAAGTGTTATAACTTGAGAATAGCATTAAATCATAATAAAGTACTAGTCAGAAATGGATGTATATTTAGTTCCCAAATGAAAAATTGCAACAGAAAAACAGGCAAGGAGATGGAGTTTCCTGAACTGAACTTGTCCTATGCCTGCCAGCAGGTAGCATGAACCGGAGCCAGAGAGGCTCCTGACAGTGAACACACCCAAACTKCCCACCCAGTTTTGAAAGGCAGAAACCAGGTAAATTTTCTGAGTTTCAGAGAATAATGGAGCAYGAAAAAGGGAATAAATGCTGGTGGCTGCTATTGGCGAAGGTGGCAGTTAAATCTYCCTAGAATTTGTTTTCAGAACTGTAAAAAGCTGGGGGAAACTAAGCTCATACAGAAACAGAAGCTTTAGGCATTGTTTGGGGAACTTGGAGGAAGAGGGTATAACTACATTTCATGAATATCCATTCAGGAATACTTACTTCAGTACAGGTCATAAAGCACAGTTGAAATGYTGGAACCATAAATGAGAACTTTGGCAGCAGCCAGGCTTAAGACTTTGGTCTTGATTTTAGCATTGGCAGTGGCACATTTGCTGTCAACCATCAGAAAAAAACAGTCCAGTGAACTTGCACTGTTCTGCTTGCATCTCTCTAAAGGAGCATAAAGACAGTGCAGTTCTGTACCTGCAGGATCTTTTCCTAATGATCTTCCTCTGACAGCTAAGGAAGACTTGGGAAACAAGTAAAAGCTTCATTACAGGCAAGGTACTTCATGCACTTTTGTGACAGAAAAAAACAAATACCAAATTATGCTTTGTGAGCACAGGAAACTGAAGTTAACTCTGAGAATGACTGTTTGCTGCAGGAATTCAAGTAATAATAACAAAAAGTTTGCTAGGAAGGCCACTAACAGGGTTCTGTGTGTAGCATCAAGGTGCAGTAATGAAAGCATAGAAAACTAAAAGTTATTTCCTTGGGCCAGCTGGCCACAAAATGGGAGTGTTGGATATGACTTATGGAGGAACTATGCCCGAAGGAGCACCTACCATCCATGACAATGTGCTACAGAGTCATAGAAACGGCAGCAATTTGGCTATGCAGAGAAAAAAAAAAAATATAAAGAAAACAAACGTACTTAGTTGTGGCTGAGGTCTATTCCCCATAGCCAGAAGTGGTGCATGTAATAGCAACTCCTGCTATGAAAACATCTAAAACCCAGTGAACCATACTTGCTACTTACAGGTTGCAAAATTCAGTATACACTCAGTGTTGTATGAGCTGGGAGAGTGTTTTGGGAAAACATTGGCAGGAGCTCTGCTCAAAACTGAGACAAGACATTGTAATGAAAATATCCTGTTTCCACATAAATTTGCTCTGCAGACAGTGCCAGTGGTATTGCTTTTAAAATGYTGGCTGTAGACTAGATTTAATTACTAAGACCTGGGTAATCAAGAGTGCTGGAGTATGAAGAAGCAGGAAATAAAATCTCTGAATACTGAAAAAGTCATAATATACATTCAGTAGGACTTCCTGTATAAGGCAGGCAGTGATGGTATACTGTTACAGATGATGAATAGAGTGGAGAAAATAGCTGTTAAAGCACATAGGATTACTTGTAATCTGTTTAGCAGAGATCAAAGGGGAAGATAATGAAGTGTTGTGTTGATCAATTGCAATCAGATGGAGATTTGCAGAGTTTACAAGATGAGACTTCTATGGCTGATAAGAGGGGTTACAGCTTTTGTTTGCTTAAGGAGGAGGAAGAAAAGGTGGTAGCAGAAAATGATGAACAAGAAGAAAAAAACAAAACACTTCTTCTGGGAATTGTTTTCATAGTTGCACTAAAGAATCAGAAAAAAAACCCCTAAAAACTCACTTTGTGAATAACACCAGCCAAAGAGAATTTTCCAACTTACATTAAAGCTACACTTTTATTGCAGTTTTTGATTTGTTCTTTTTCAGTCTAGTTTCCTATTCTCTGTGTCTGCAAACACACATATCTGTTGTCTATTATAAATTCTGAATTCTTTTGCCAGTTTAAATCAGATTTGCCAAGGGAATACAAGTCTCATATGTGGTGCATTCCTATGACAGAGTTAAAACAGGCAGCCAGCTATGAATGTATTAATATRTCCTGTGGAAAAGACTGCAGTCTGAGCTCACTGCTTTTTAGTTGGCCCTGAATCTACATTAGTGTTTGTGCAAGAGTCACAAACTGGACTGCCTTGATTATTGCACACTGAACTACCTGAGGGAAGATATTGTTTGAACTGGGGAATATGCATCGGGGGAACAAGCCATGCTGCTGTTTTTAAGGTGTATATATTTGCTTATTCTTGCTTGCAAACTTGAGGGCTCCAAGAAAGCATGAGATTGAGGCTGAGTTTTCCCATTTTTAGCTTTAGATTTAAGCTTCTTGAACCAAAGTGGGTTACATTCTGTTAGCACTGTCTTAGTTTGTAAAGCTCTTGTGATCTGGTTTCTGCAGAGTTTAATAGTAGCATTTAGTGTTTAATATTCTAGTCACATTCAGAGACATTAATATTTCCTCTTTGTTGGCAGTTTTCCATTTTGTAAAGTGACATATGCCACTGAAAGTAAATAATATGTACCTTGTCTATGGAGTCCCCTTCAAATATATCAGGCATTGTATTCAGGTACATAAAGCACCCTTTTCCCTCCYTGTTCCCCACTTATAGGTTCAAATAGAAATATTTAACCTTTTAAAATCTTATTGTAAGCTTGTACTATGTAAACACTACACTCAAAGCCATCCTCTCTTTCCAAATGCTAAGGCCTCATATCAGTACCGTTTTATTGCTGGAATCTATGCAGAAGAGCAAATGGTGACATCATGTTCATCTTATGTACTTAATGGCAAGATATGGGTACTGTTATTCCCTTGACTGAGATATCTTAGTCCTCAGCTAAACCATACTCCTCCTTCACCAGGGAAGCAGAAGTTCAAAAGTTCTCTCCACTTGCCTCAGATCTCACAAGCATTTCTTTACCATCAGGCTTGATTTAAAGCCCTTTGCTGCTTTTTCCAGATTTCAGACAAATCTKTTGCTTTCTAGCTAAAAGAAATAACTTCCTCGAATTACTTTCTTCAGCTTTCTTGTTGTTTCCCTAATCTTCTGACTTTTTCTAGACATTTTGCTGAAAAAAAACAATTGTAAGCCTTCTACCTTCCAATTATAAATGGCCAAATATCTTACCATTTTTTAAAGGTCAGATCTGTGAACATTTTCCTGAAGAAATTATCCTACTTCCAATAAGTTGGCCAAGGGATAATTAAATTCTGACTATTACTGAGAAAGGAAATACTTTTCATAGAGACATTCTCAAAAATGTTTTCATTTTCCAGTTGCATTTACCTCCAGTAACTTCTATCTCTTCATGGCTCTCCCTGCCCCTCTTCCTGTCCTACACCGCTGRCCCAAATACAATTTCCAAGACTTCTTTGGAAAACAAGTCTTAGGTTTGGGTTATAGGACCAGTGAAGGACACTAGCTCCCTCTGAAAGTRTCAATTTATCATCTAATAGTAGACCACCTATTACATATGGAACTATACATTTTCTATGAAAAAATTGTGGCCATACAGGAAAAGCTACAAATTCTTGGCGCTATGAATTTGTTGATATCTCTCCAAAATATACTGGTTTGGTGTTTTATTTTTAAATCCATATGATTTAAACTGCTTTGAGGAACCCATAAAAACTTTGGAGATTTTGTTTAGATTAAGTTCCTCAAAATGTCTATTCAACACTTATGTCCTCAGCACTACCATCAGACTACAGTATATGAAAGCTTCCATATGACATGTACCGTTCACCCTGGCTACATCCAAATTAGAAACACCACAGTAAGAGATTCCTTACTCATTTACTTCCTTTTTTATGCCATTGTATTTCAAACAGCATTCAGACATGCAAAGACATTTAAAAATGAAAGCCAATAAAAAACTAATTAGCTAGCACTTCTACATCCCTCCAAGGGTCCATTTTTGTTTAAGCTCAGGGGAAAGGTTTCTATTTCAAACTGAAATGACACCTTCTTCCCTATCCGTATGTGAATCAAGACTGAGTCAGTAGACAGACTAGCTATATCCACTCAGTCATACCTAATTAAGGTATATCCTGATGGGAACAGACACCAAGAATATTGAGTTAAAAAAAAAAAAAAATTAGAGAAAAAAAAAGGGTTATATTTTGATGAGATCATGTTTTGATTAAATCCATCAAAACTCATAATTTCTGTTCTGCAGGAAATAGTGAACTCTTAAAATTATTTCTACTTTAAAGTGAACCCAAATCAAATATTTTTGTCCTCCCTGGAAAATGGCTTTCCAAAGGCATTTGTACCCAAGTGCCCAGTATGTCCTTTGGGATTATCAAAATTTTAAATTTGCATCATCTTTCATTTTAAAATGATTGCATTTATTATTTTAGGTGCTTTTCTAGTATTTCAGTAATGCAGTATATGGTGAAGTGTCTCCTTATGTGTTCCCTCTTTTGTTAGTGTCAAGCTGCTTTATCAAAATACAAGTGGAATAATGACTGAGAAGATATTTCAGTACTGAGGAGCAATTGCCTATCATGATTTTGAAAGTAAAATAAATTAATAAAATCATATTCCAGTTATTTTACATTTCACCAGTAAAAATAGTAATGTATAAAGCTAACATTTCATGAAAAGCAATGTAAAATTATTAAGAGATACAGTTAAGTTTTGAATTTAACACATCCCAGTATTTTACAAACCAATCTGTTAGAGGAACCCTTTTCATTTAAAAGTTTTTCAAGGAAATTTGTTCTGAGATACATTTGAGAGTCTGAAAAAATGGTTAAATAGAAAACTGTTTCTGATGAAAAATGTCATCTTCAGATGAGAATCGATATTAACACACAGCACTGTCACAATGTCAGCTTAAAGGAAGCTAAAAGTTGACCACTATCTGTGACTGGCAATATTGACATGTGGAAAAGAAGGTAATCCACCAGCCTGTTAAAAAAAAGTAACCAAGTACCCCTGTACCCCCTAAAAAAGTCCCGCTCCATGGCTTTCCTACTGGCCATAGCCAGCAGGCTGGAAGGTGCTCTGCCTGCACAGGCACAGTAACCCTTTGKTAAATCTTCTGGTAAATCCAGCTAGCTAGGTATCTTAATTTAACCATATCAACTCACAAAAGAGTGTTGCACTACAGGCCATGCTTTTACAATCTCTGGTTTATGGACCGTTTCTCATCTATGAAGATGAGAACCTTCTTCCCATGAAACCTGAAATCAGCAGACAGAGGCTTGTAGGTGGATGCCCTGTCTTGAAATCTTCTCCTAGATTTCATAACCATTTTTTATCACCAGATCAAGATGAGGAATTGTGATGTTTCAGAGGACTGTGTTTTGTAGAAAGTCCACAGGTGTGTCTCTGAGATGAGAAGCTGCGGCTGTGGAGTTTCAAATCCTTGATCTGTGTGGATATTGTGATTGTGTTAAGGGAACACAGCAGGCAGAACATAGTTTTCCCGCTTATAATTTCAGCTGCCTTTTTTTTTTTTTTTTTTACTAATATTAAACCAACAAACAAAAAACCAAGAAGAAAAACAAAAACCAACCAAATATTCTGAGAGGAACAACAGAAACAGAACACTTCAAGCCATCTTTGGACAACTTATCTACATTTCCAAATGGCATCTGATAGGAGAAAAGGGCCATAAAACCTCAAAAATTAGAGTGGCACTAAAAGTACCTGCTGAATTATAAACTCCTAAGAAACCGTATGATACTATAGTACTATTCACTGCTATTCCACTTTAAAAGAAAGGATGAGAAGTTGTCATGAGTGTTCAAACATGCATGGGAGTGTGGCACTAACATTTTTCTTTAGAAGACTTAGCATATAGATTTGGTCCTGGCTTTTTTGTTTGTTTGTTTGTTTGTTTTTGTGGTTTGTTTTGTTTTGTTTTGTTTTGTTTTGGGTTTGGTTTTTTTTAGGGGGGGAAATGAGGGAAGGGTTGTTTGGTGTTTTTCTGTACGTGAGAATAATGCCTTTAATATACCATACCCAGAAAACTCCTAATCCTTTGAAGACCATCTCTGCTTTTCCCTTGTATCTGAGCAAACTTCAGCTGCTCAGTAGAAAGACTTGGAATAGATCATTCACGTCTGCTTTTTCTGGTCTTTATTCCTAGATGAATGTCAAATTTCAGGGAGCAAAATGRCAATGACAGCATAGAGAAATAGTGATTGATGAAGGGTTATTACAACAAAATGTTATTACATTAACATTATGCTAAATTCTTGATGAAAATTACATTGTAGAGATGATTTTCTCCAGATGAATGTAAAAGAAATGTAATCAGAGATCATATGTATAGTGAAAATTATTAAATGAGCCTGTTATTCACAAAAAGCAGTTGCTCAAGCATATATTAACTTCCCTAATTATTTAACAAAGTCTTTATAAATGCAAATATTCACAAACTTTAAATAATTCTTGCAATTAATAATGCTTTGACAGTGAGAYAAACAGAATAAAACTGAATATTTGCTGTTTCTATCTGTAGTTTTCAGGACATTTATCCCCATGATTTCTGAGTGCAGTTAAGATTTGCAAACTKCTTTGCTGATAATAGGCTCTGATCATTCATCACCTGTATCTACAGCTTTAAGCGTCTTGATTCTTACTGATAACAGCTAACTATGGTAGCAGAGRGCAGAGAGTATGGATTACACTCCATTTCCTGCTTAGGTTTCCACGACTACACTGAACACCATACTGCTATGAAAACACTACAGGCAATACCCATGTCAGTGCAATGCTTGCTCATTTACATCTATGTAAACATCAGTCAGAGCAGTGGCTGTAGTGGTCTTATCCTGAAAGGATGGCTGTGTCAACACTTACTTCCTCCTGAATGATAGTTGTTTCGCTCCTTTGCTTTGAACTGCTAGGAGAAAACTTTCTCCAGTATTTGAAGCCTTACAGTGTATTTTGAGAACGGGTTGTTCTTTTATCTAAAGATCCATGTATCACAAAAGTAATACTACATTGATCCTCWGCAAACCACAGGATTGTAGATATTTACTAGTGTCCCCATTTTTCAATGATTATATAGGAGATGTGAAGAATAAACAGGTTTTTTTGCTGTAGTAAGACAGTGTGAGATTTTTGGCGCCATGCTCCCTGCTTCTTTAATCCATCTCTACTTTTTGTATAACAACTGTTTTTATTACTGGTCTGCAGAAGCAGATCACATCACATTAAACCAAATATTGCATTCATGTGGTGGYTTAACCCCAGCCAGCAACTAAACGCCACGCAGCTGCTCGCTCACCCCTGGCCCTGGTAGGATGTGGGAGAGAATCGRGAGGGCACATGAAGGAAAACCCATGAGTTGAGATAAAAACAGTTTAATAATGGAAATAAAACAAAGTAGAACAGTGATAACAACAACAATAACAGAATATACAAAGCAGGTGATGCACAATGCAACCGCTCACCGACCGCGCGTCCCGAATGAACTCATGTGTCCCGAACACAGTCACGTGGCCTGAACACCAGAGTCCTCCCCTCACACCCGCTGTTTTATACTGAGCATGATGTCACATGGTATAGAATACCCCATTGGCCAGCTGGGTCAGCCACCCGGCTATGCTCCCCCTCAGCTCCCCCTGCACCGGGCAGAGCATGGGAGGCTAAAAAGTCCTGGTGCAAGCACCACCCAGCAACAACCAAAGCATCAATGGGCCATCAACGTTCCTTTCATTACCAAACCCGAAACACAGCACCCCCTCCAGCTACTGGGAAGAAAGTTAACTCTGTCCCAGCCGGAACAAGGACAATTCACTTTTCACAATCCTAAACAAGCTGTAAGAATTCAGGCTAATAGGAACAGTACTTAAACCCCATATTCACTCTTTATCATTATTTCTCTCTCCTTTACTGAGTGTTACCTTCATTTAGGTAGCTCAATAAGAAAGGAGATAGCCTGAGAGTTTGGAATAAGATTTTTGGTTTGGAGTTCACTGACCATTTTTGAATAAATGAGATGGAGCACTACAYCCTTCAGTCCCGTGCCTTGGCTGCAGGCAGTGATGGTGTTCTGCCTGCCCTGTTCTATCTTTTTAGTGCTTTATAGTGATAGCTGTTTCCTTTAAATAAAGTTCTTGCCTCAGAAGAGCCACAAACTTGTCACATGCCTATGCCAACCTTAATCTTACATGACAAGTTGTCATTAATCCTGTGTGTAGTACATACTATCAATCTCAAATATTCAGCATCACTCAAATTTACTGAAAAGAGGGCAGCTGGAATACGCTGGTTTATGTTTCATGACAAAAAAAGTTTGAAAACTGAAGCAGCTCAATGTGTAATTTTTCCAAATGACTATTATTCTTAGACTATAATAAATTATTTCTAAATGGGAATTCTGAGCCTAGTCTCTTAGAATTGATACCAGTCTTGCAGATCTCAAAATGTCTTGTAAATTTTAATCCCAGACACAGAAAAGGAAGTAAAGATCAACTAACAGACACATGAATTGATGACACTGGTACAAAGAAGGAGGAAATAAAAAGAAATGCATTGTGTATTCTTTGTTTATCAGATGCTTGCAGCAGATGAAAAGAGGAAACTGATTTTTCAGACAGACTGGTAGAGAAAAGTATTTTTCAAGATTCTGAGAAGACAATCAATGATAAGTGTTAAAAAAAATAAATTAAAGCAGTAACATCTTTTGGAGTGTCCTTTCCATTTAAGATACACTGAACTGCTCTAGGAAAATCTATTACAGCTGGTTATCGCAGTGTACTCCTTTGTACTGTAAGYCAGCCTGCAACTGGCCAGCACATAAATTACAATACCTTCAATAAAAGGGTTACATTCACAAAAGAGGTTATATCCACACTGGAAAGTACTGTGACTCAAAAGGAGGAGATCTTAAAGGTGAAACCGTCGGTGCTGAGAATGCAGAGAACACACCACACATGATTTTTGTGGGGCAGTCTCACAAGCTGGGCCCCAGTCTGGTCCCGTGGCCTTGACTTGTGGCACACTTACCTGTGGCCCATTAGCAGTTGGTGATCATCTTCCAGTTCAGTTTCATCGGAAAAGAATGAGGTCATCTCATGAGTTTGTGGGTTCATCTGAAAAGAAACCAGGTCATGCACTCCAAAACTTGTGGTGGGGTTGGGATGACCAGGAGAAGAAATTYACTCACAGCTGATCTGAACTAAAATTCTAGTGTAGGCTCCCCTGCCCTTACCTTACACCTGCCACGTTCCAAAGAAAGACAAAACAGAAACCAAGTTTATAATATTTATGCTAATTCAGTAAATGTGCTTCAGTTATGCCATAATCTATGAAAAAATMTGTGGGAGGATAATGAAGATATTGAACCTGGAATAAAATATCATATAATTTATGAAGAACAATTTATAGTGCTACAGTGTTTAAAATGTAGTTCTTTCTGAAAAAGAAACTATTTAATTGGCATAATGAAATTTCATATATTTTGGGATCAAATCTCTTCAGGTTACAGAAACAACTCTGCCTGCCCAGACATCTGGATACCGGATCTACAAATGCAACTGAGACTTGTCTTCCTCAGAAATCATCATGACTAATAAAAGCAATGTAGTCCAAACTAGTCAGTAGATAGTATTGTGCACTTAGATTTCCTTTAAACTATATCCCCAGTGACAACTGGTGCAACCCATCAAAAGCAGAGAGATTGTGTAGAAGTTACAGATGAGAATTTAGCAAGCAATTATTTGATGATGTGCATGAAGGATTCAAGACTCATTCACTTCAGCACAGCTGCTCTTATTCTGTGAGGCTGCGCTTCATTTTGTCACTGGAGTCACTAAATCCATATCAAAAACAAGTCTAAAACTACTTTCAGAACAGAACTACTTTAACTCTCATTTCTTGACTTCTACTACATCTTTTTATTCTGTCCTTACTAGACATGTATTTTACCTACTGGTCTATAATTTTTACCTACTGGTCTATAATTTTTCAGTTTTTCCCTTTATGAAGGGAAAACAAATATATGTGCTTTCTGAAACTGAACCTTTGGCCTTTCTTAGTCTACAATTTAATCATAAAACCTATATTACCAAATACAGATATACATTTTTAATCTGCTAGTGCAAAGATAGACTTCAATAACAAATTGTTTATRTAATGTAGAAATATTTTCTACATTGTCTTATGTCATTTGCCAGATCTTWTTTTCTCAAGTGTGAGATGATTGAACTTTCTATTGTACAATTCGGCATATAGTTGTTAACAATGTTTAACTGTTTTAAAAATCACCTACTTAGTTTATCTATAAATAGCTTGGGTATACTAAAATATCATAGGGAAGAATAAGTTGACAAAACTCTGTTATTGAAAAGAAAAGAAAAAATCAGTTAGAAAGTTAAATTTTCAGAACTTCTATTTTTC
Source organism: Oceanodroma leucorhoa (assembly GCA_030449065.1). NCBI lineage: Eukaryota > Metazoa > Chordata > Aves > Procellariiformes > Oceanodroma > Oceanodroma leucorhoa. The sequence continues at coordinate 4,795,974 of JASVER010000006.1, read as the reverse complement.
CCAAAAAAAGTTTAGAGAAACATGTGATGTGTTTCTTTGATATTTTTCAATAAGAAAGTATCGTATAACATACAAAGTTATCTATGGTAGTTTTAAGGGTGGTGGTGGGGAGGAATTAAATTATGAAATTAAAATTAAATTATAAGASATCTTCCATTAGTACATAAATTTTCCCAGCAATGCTATTTATACAAAATATGTCCTTCCTGATAATTACGACATAAACAAGACATCTGSTTATGCCTTTTTATTAAATTAATTTATTATTGCAGACTCATGGACAACAGGCCCTTTAAATGTGCAAGTAAGACAGAAGAGTTACAGATATACACTATCTAAAACAAATTATTGAAGAATTTCAGAGTATGATTGTCTATTACTGCTAATTGGTACATCCTGCAATGGTGCAATGAAAGCAGAGTAGATATTTTCTAGTTCCAAATTAAAAAAGATCTTTTTATGTCAAGTCCTTAAAAGYCCAGAATCAGTGCACCAAGAATTTTAAAGAAAATGGAAATCAYCTCTTCTGAGATTGGCCACAGGTCTCTGTAGTCCGTATCTTTAATACACGGAGGATGATTTTGCCCTCAGGATAGGGAAATAACGAAGTCACAGACTCTTCCTGTGGAGCAGTGAGCCCCATGAATATGTGGTATAGCTCTTCCTATTGGTATAATTTGTCACAAAGACTTCTTAACTTCAATGATCGTGTTAAAAATGGGATTTTCAAAGAAGCTAGGTTAGATTAGCTATCTAAATCTCACTGTGATTCATTGGACCTTGCTTCCCTGATTCCTTTGAAAAATCCCATGTAGCAATAAGRCGGAATACCTTAGACCACTTTTGTAGCTTGTACAGCTTTTATTAATTCTTCTCGCATGATTGATGATGAAGAATGAGAAACAGTTAAGTATAATACTAAGAAACTCAATTTATGTGATGTATATTAGCCTAGTGTTCATGAGTCAGGAATTTTTAATGACTATGTGTCACGCAGATGGACATTAGGCAAAAAAATTTGCACCCAGTTTTTGAGCATCCATAGATGTGTTGCTGTTCATTTCATGTGTTCTGGCTCACTGCAGTATAAAATAAGCTATTCAGAAAATCCACAGATAGATGTGGATTCAGTGTGGAATTCAGATATCTCCAGTATCAGTGTGTTCAAAACTGAGAGTTGGTTTGGATCTATTTTCTAATGTATAGGATTAGTGGGCTAAATTCAAACTTCGTAAGAGGTTAAAAGTTTGGAGGTGCCTTATCACAGGGAAGTTTCTTACGTCTCCTATCAGTTGCTAATCCCAAGAGGGTGCTTACATCAACCATGTACCAGCTTCCATGAACCCCGGGACTGTTTCTCTCAATGCATTCTGTGCTAAGCCTTTGAAATCAGGGACCAGCAACCAGAAAACCAGAAGACTGCAAGGGAGAAATAAGTAAAGGTGTGGAAACAAATGAGCTAGAGAGCAGCAATGCCACATAATACCTGGCTATTCTCATATCTCTCTGTTTGAACAGTGCATATTTCTAGACAAGAGAAGTACAGCAGATGTAAACTATTCATTCAGTATACATCTAATACAAGGACACAAGAAATGGTTAGTGAAACTAGAGAACATGAGGATTATTACCTGAGTAGCAAAGCAAGCAAGAAACAGGCTAAAGGGAAGATGTTTATACTGCATTGAAATAGGAACTACTGTGCTAGAAGAAAGTTTTAGTAAAATTCTGAAGATTTTTTTCTTTATTATTTTCATTAGAATAACTATTAAAGAATAGAATTATACTAATGGCATTTGTTCAAGATAAAGCACAGTCAGGAAGAATTGGATACCTTAAAGACAATCATTGGAGAAATAGGATGAAATGTTATACTGAAACATGAAAACACTTCCATCGAGGRGTTAATAATGAAAACTAAGGAGTTACCGGTTAGAAAATAAGAAAGTGCTGAAAGACTTGGAGGCACCAGTGGATCTGAATTTGCCATCCCTCTGTAACTCCTGCTATGATGTGGGATGGAGAAAAGAAGGTATTTCTGTGTCAATCTGGCAGTAGATAGCCAGTCACAAGGTAAGCCTTGAAATTCATATGAGGCACTGGCAAATTAGATTTTGAGATCTGATTCTCCAAACTAAAAAAAAAAAAAAAAAAGGAAAAGATGAATTCGTCATCAGACTGAACAAAAGGCAAAGAAGCTACA
>JASVER010000006.1:4748705-4793755 GCA_030449065.1 Oceanodroma leucorhoa | reverse complement strand
AAGATGAATTCATGGCATGGAGCTCAAAAAAAGACTGCTCAACAATTTGGAGGAACTGAAAGCCTTTAAGTTTTAATTAGCTGAGTGAGTAAATTTCTAAAACTGCATGGGCTAAACATGAGAGAGGGAAAAGACTAATTTATGTTACTTAATAGTGGTCTGAAGAAAATAGAAGCTAAGTAACTACAAATACAGTTATAYTGACAGTTAGTTTACAGCTTCTAAGACTTAGAGGACAGATGTTCTGAAATATCCTTCCTACAGTGGAAATCTAACTGATTTTAAATGAGAACTTGGTATAGATGTGAAAATATTACTTGATATGGTTACCTGTACCAGCAAGGGACATCACTAGAGGACCCAGTAGATCTGCTCAATTCAATTGTTCATTGAAAAATCAGTCATTTCACTGATTGCTCTGAGRCAATTCTGAAGCAGCAGATAGAAGTGATATGTTATGTATACTCAGCAAAATGATTTAATTCCCCTAGTGCCCCAGTGCTTGTACAGCACATTCTCTCTGTTTTGGTAATATTTTTCAATAATTAAATTTCTCTAATAGCTGCAAGAATTTATAAAACATCTTCACTTCATTAATTTAGCAGCCAGTGTAGAATTTTAATCAGCAAGCGTTCCCAAACTTCGGTGGCTTTGCAGATATTGCAATGGATAGAACTACAGTCAATTAAGGCATGTTAGTTACAGTAACATGCAATTAGTCACACCCAATTACATTTGTTTATTTTGATAAAACTGGGGAAAAAATCCATTTCAACAACGTGAAAATGACTTTAGATGATCTTGTATGCTGTCTTCGTAAAGGATCTCATCTTCCATCCTCTTGGCTCATACCCGTCCTTGAGAATTTGAATTCTTTTCCAACTTCTTTCTATCCTCCACTCTGGCTTCCTGTCTTCTGACACCACAAACAAATTTCTGTGGACCCCTTTCTGACCAAAACTGCAACTTTTTTCCAGCCACAGTGCTTTTTGAACCTACTGATCATTCCTGAAGTCTCACCTTGTTTGACTTCTGTAACTAACTCTGGGAGCCTTTCTCCGTTGAAACTGCTAGYGAGACAGACAGGGAAAACATGATGACTCAACGTTAAGTAAACAGGGACAGCTTTTAGTACACTTCCTCTGAACCTCTGTTCAAGGTTTCCTAAGTGTTGCACAATCAGAAATAGAGTTTAATGTGCAGTAAATTGGCTTTTTTTCACCTAATATGTTTTTTACTTTATTCAAGAGGAGAGATGCTTCCTTTTACTGCAAATCCCAGACACTACTTCATGAGACAAGAAAAATAAGTCACGTATCTGTCTATTTGAGAATTTTCTTAGYGTAGGCTAATGTAGAAAGCATACCATAATTATTAAGTTGACCTCATCTGTCAAACCTAGATGGGTTCAGGGATAGGRGGTACTGGGTTATGAACTGAAGGTCTCAAGTAGTTGGACACAGAAAGCTTACATATACACAACATCCTTAAAAAAAAGGACTGCAACAAYGCGAACCTGCGACAAAGTGAAAGTGCACATTTGTGTGTTGTGTGCCTATGCTTGTGTTTGAACATATGCATGTGTCTAGGTTCAGCTGTAATTAAAACCTGTATTTGTATTTAAAGTATATGTCCTTTCATTCATTAGCCTTGTATGTTTGCTTCAGAATTGTCCATACTTTTCTATGTATTGCACATTTCTTATTTGATGTGGAAGGCCAAAAACCAGAGCCACAGAATAACTGAAATGAACATTATTTTTTAAATAAATAACAATACTCATTAACTGGAAGAAGGTCATTATATTSTGTAATTCCCTACTGCTTTGTTATTTGAATAATGAGTTTGCATGAGATTTGAGAAATCATACRAATTGCACAAAGTTTACTAAAACAAGCATGAAGTGTTTAGTTTAACTCAAATACATAACTATAATATTTCATCATAGTAATTAGAGTTCTTTTKTAACATCTACATATCAGGGTCCTGATGCTTCATTTATGATTAACACATCATTAAAGCAAGCACATTATAAACCGGAGATACAAAGACAAATATCATCCTGGAGAACTTCTCATTTTAAATGTCAGTCAAATGCAAACAAAGATCAGAGAGACATAAATCCATATTTGGGCTGCCAACAGGCTGCTGAGTTTAAGATGCATAAGATCACATCTATGYTTAATGCAATGAACTGGCACTGTTCTTTGAGAAACAGCTCACTTGCTCCTGGGCCCTCCCCATGGTATAAAAGTGGCCATTACCTTCTGCTTTATTAAGTCCTTCTCAAGCTGTTCCATGTGAAAAAAGTCATACCCAACTGTACTAGGTCATTTGTTGGATACACATTTTCATCTAATGAGGCTGCTGAATGTGCCTCTGATAGCACGGATCACAGGAGACTCTGCTCCACCATCTTGGGCTCAAGAATCACTGCTGATGATTCATGTGCATTACCCCTCCATGATGTTTGGCATATTCCTCCTAAGCCAGGCTGGCATCCTCTTCCTGAGCCGTGAAAGAATGTCACCAGGGCCCCAAGGAGGAAGGACTGTGGCAATTTCCAGGCTCTGTACTGCTAAGGTACCATGACTGCCAGCAACTGTTACCTGAATGTCCAGACTGCCTGTCATTTACAGACCCTCTCTCTAGTAATTTTCCCACCTCCTTCTCATTCTTAGTTGCCTCTTGCCCTACATAAGACTCAAGGCACTTCAGACATGACTTTTGCTTAAGTGTAGAGTGCTGTCAACCTTCTCCCTGAAGCTGTCCTAGGTGCCCCACATACACTAGCTGCTCTATGGGTGGTCTGTCAGTATGCTGGCTGCCCAATGTCTTCTCATCTCTCTTTCTTGAAGGTGTTAGCTACTACTTTCACCCTCTAATTTCCATCATCTTCCTGAAATATAATTTGGGGTTTACCATCCTGAGGACTAACTTTCTTCTAAAAGAGTTCATGGACCCAGGAAAAGCACAAGCCAACATCCCCCAGTAATGCAAGCAGCAAGAGTCATATTTGTCAAAGGCAGAAAAAAGCTGTCATTGTCCCCACAGGCAAATAAACTATTGAAAAGAAGGGAACCCCTAAAGCCTTCCTAGAAATAACAGGACCCCAGAGGCTGTCTTCTTCAGTGGCTGTGCTAACACTGCTTAATGTTAATATGAGGATATTCCTTAGCATTACAGCCAGGTAGCACAGAGCACACTTCATCAGCACATTGCTAAGCCCCTTCCCCCAGTTCAGAGTGGATGTGTCCATTCTGTACATTATTCGGAGCGATCCTTGGTTTTATGCCCATCGTACTGGTCTTTATGCCTACTTGCCAGYGGGCCTCTCTAGCATATCAGGCATGACATCCTTCCTTTTTACTTACTGCACGCATGGTATGTGACTGCACACATAGTCTCTACAAAAGGGACAAAGTACCCTACGCATGCATGCAGGATTTTAGCAGTCAGCATGACACTGTGCTGTCCACAGCTGCATGCAACTGATGGTCCTGATGGTCCTTCCACAGTTGTGCCTCTTCATACTCATGCCAGATAACCTTAATACCTTCTCTAGCCCACAAATCAGTCTCTCAAGGGTGGGAGAAGCCAGAAGCCAGAAGCATCGCAACAGAGCAGGAAAAACTGCTTCCAGGACTCCTGGSATATGGACAAAGACTTAAAATAGGACAGCTGCCCTCATCATCTCCCTAGATTTGGAGTGCACCCATTTTTGAGTTATTCCCACTTTGATTATCATCAGGTTAATCTGCCCCAGATAGTGAAGAGACTTCTCTGCACTGAAAACAGAATTTTAATGGCATGGTGCATCAAGAATACATAGGATATTCTCAGGCATGGTTGAGGAGAAYAAGGTGCATGTGAGAGCTCTAGGACTGCTAGAATGCTGAATAAATCAAACTTTATGTGATCTCATCCATACAATCGATTACTAGCAAGGACCAGAACAGGTTGCTTCCCAAATGATTTCCAAATTTCATTTTAGAGAAGGCTAATTGAATGACACCAAAAGAGAATTTGAGAATGCCCTCAAAATTACACAGTGTTGCAGACCACGAATTTAGTACTTGAACCTGCTGCCTAGTGCTAATTTATTAAGATGTATAAACATATTGGAAGTCACCAAATATTTAAATTCTCTCCAGAGCCCTCTAAGATTACTCAGACTCCAGGCAGAGAACATTACCTACTCTCCATTTCCTTGTTTACCCGTTAAAGTTTGTAGAAGGAAGATTTGTCAGTAAGAATAGCATAAACAAAATTAAGGGGCCCTAACCCAATCTGCCTCCCAGTGTCAAGTCTCCATTCCAAGCTATGGGCTGCCTGCCAATGCTGTATTCATTAACACTGTCTTTACAAGAAATAATGAGATTAGCCTACCTCCAAAAATGCAAAACAAAACAGAACCAAAAATGAAGGCAAAATATACTTCATTTAGCTCTGGCTCTGGCTTTCCTTGCCCTTCATCTTGTTGATCAAGTGCTTCTATCCCTTCCTTTTCTGCTGACATTTTGACTTYCTCTGGCGAGCATGTCCACTGCAATACTGAACAAGTCAGACGTGCCCCCTAATTATTTATAGCCAGGTTGCCAACTGGCTACTCACTCTCATGTCTGTAAGCTCTGTGGAGACTGGGACCTCCTGAGTACTCCTGAGTCAGGGGACACCCRGATGACTACTGACACCTGGATAACTACTGAGAGTACCCTTCAGTCTGATTGCTTACATTGGCTCACAGGAGTGAGCCACTGAAATCACAGAAGTGCTAGGCAGGAACTGGAGTGTACTGTGCCTGGTCAAATTTTAGGATAAGGATGCTATTGGGTATAAAACACATAACACACAGCACAGAGTTTGGTTTGATTCAGTGAAGTATTCTTTTGTGATATAGGTAAAAYGAATCTGAGACTCTCATAGATGCTAAATAGGGGTTCAAATCTCTTGACCAAGATGTCTTCAGAGATTTCTTGTATTTTCTCATTCCAAACAGTCACCAAATACACCAAGCAGAACAATCTTTTTCCCTCAAGGTGAAATCCAGAGGTCTAGATAAAAGCCAGGCTCATTAAATGCTGTTTTGATGGTTAATGAACATAGATTAGCAGGTTGTTGGATAGATGTGTGTAAGTTTGTTCTTGATGTTTTCCTGCAATGAACTACTAATGAATATTTTCTTCTGACAACTCTTTAATGCCTTAGTTCAACTGAATGCAAATCAAGTACAGAGAGAATATGATTTTTTTAAAAATTGCTGATTTGCTGCAGCATCTGTTTTCTTTACCTATCAGCCTAGTTATTTTGTCTCCATCAGACCTAAAAAAGATTTTCCTTGATTACAGAATCATAGAACCACAGAATTACTGAGGTGTGAAGGCATCTCTAGTCCAGSAGTTTTCTAGTCCATCTGCCCTACTGGCCAGCTGAGTTTTGAAAATCTTCAACAATGGAGACTTCACAAAGTCTCTGGGCAACCTGTCCCAGTGTTTGACCACCCTCACAGAAAAAAGAGCAGTTTTAATGTTTAAAAAGAATTTCCTATATTCTAGTTTCTGCCCATTCCACCCTGTCCTTTCCCTAGGGATCAATGAGAATAGCCCAGCTCTGTCTTCTTTACTCCCCTCGGTCAGGTATTCATACACATGGATAAGATCCCCCTGAAGTTTCMCTTCTCCAGGCTGAACATCCCAGCTCTCTCAGCTTCTCCTTGTACAAGAAATGTTCCAGTCCCTTAATTGCCTTTGTGGCCCATGGCAGGACTCACTCCAGCATGCCTRTGTCCCTCTTGTACTGGTGAGTCCAGCACAGCACTCACCACCCCAGATGTGGTCACACCAGCACTGAACAGAGGAGAAGGATCACCTCCCTCGAACTGCTGGCCACCATTTCTGCAAGGGCACATCGTCTCCTCGTGGTCAACTCATTGTCCACAATGAAACGTCCTCTTTTGCAAAGCTGCTCTCCATCTGGTCAGCTCCAGCCTGTACTGGTGCATGGGGTTATTCCTCCCCAGGTGCAAGACTTTGCATTTCCCTTTATTGAGATTCCTGATGGCACATKTCTTCAGTCTGTTGACGTCCCTCTGAATGGCAGCACAACCATATGATGTATCAGCCACTCTCCTCAGTTTTGGATCATCTGCTGAGGGTGTGCTGCCTCATCATCTATGTCATTAATGAAGATCTTAAACAGTACTGGTCCCAGTACCAACCCGTGGGGTACATCACTGAGAACTGACCTCTAGCTGGACTTTGTGCTAATAACCATAAGCCTTTGAGCCTGGAATTTCATCCACTTTTCAATCCACCTTACTGTCCCCTCAGCTATTCTGATCTATAAGTATGTTGTGGGAGACAGTGTTGAAAGCCTTACTGAAGTCCAGGTAGGCAATATGCACTGCTCTCCCCTCATCCACCAAACTAGTCATCTCATCATAAAGGCTATCAGGTTGGTCCAGCATTTCAGCTTCATAAATCAATGCTCCCAGTCATCATCTTGCCCTTAATATATTTTGTCCTTCATGTGCTTGGAAATGGTTTCCAGGATTATTTGCTCCATCACCTTCCCAGAGACTGAGGCCAGAGGGACTGGCCTACAGTTCCCCAGATCCTCCTTCTTACCCTTCTTGAAGATAGGAGTGACATTTACTTTCTTCCTGTCATCAGAAATGTCCCCTGATCACCACAGCCTTTCAAAGACAATATACAATTGCCTCACAATGACATCGGCCAGCTCCCTCAACRCTTGTGGGTGCATCCCATCTGGTCCCATGGACTTGTGTATGTCCTGCCTGTTTAAATGTTCCCTAACTAGATGCTTCTGCCCCAAGGATGAGTCTTCCTTGCTCCAAACTTTCCCAGTGGTCTCAGGAATTTGGGATTCCTGAAGGCAGTTCTTAACAGTGAAGACTGAGGCAAAGAAAGCATTGAATACCTTATCCTTTTCCATGTCCCTTGTCCCTAGGTCTCCTGTCCCATTCAGCAGCAGGCTCACTTCACCCCTGGTCTTTCTTTTGCTGCTGTAGACACCCTTCTAGTTTCTTTCACAGCCCGCACAACATTGAGCTCCAGCTRGGCTTTGGCTTTCCTAACGCCATCCCAGCACACTTTGACAGTGTCTCTATATTTCTTCCTGGGTCACCTGTCCCTGCTTTCACTTCTTGTATGCTTTTTTTTTAAATATATTTTAGTCAGGAGCTCCTTTTTCATCCATGTGGGCGCTTCTACCACCTCAGCAGGGTTTCTTGCATGTGCGGAATGGACCATTCTTGAGTTTTGAAGAAGGGATCCTTGAAAATCAACCCCTCTTCTCTCCAAGACAGTATCGCATGGAACTGGCCAGAGTCTGCTCTCCTGAAGTCCAGGGCTGTGATCCTACTGTTTGCCTTGTTCCCTTCTCTCAGGATCTTGATCTCCACCATCTCATGGTCTTTGAAGCCAAGGCTRCCTCTGACCTTCACATCCTCCACTGGTTCTTCCTTGTTTGAAAGTATAAGGTTCAGCAGAAAGCCTCATCTTGTCGTACAGCTGACAGCCTAAAAGCTCAGCAAAGTGCAGATCTTCCTAGCAGCCACAGAGAGGGCTTACAAGACTTTCTGTTGGGAGGGCATGATCCCTTCATAGCAGGAAGGTGCCCATCAAGARTGCTAGTTGCATCAGATGCAGTACACGCATGCAGGGAATGAAAAATGACAAAGCTGTTCCTTTCTTCCTCTTTTTGTCCTGCTGGAAAATCTGGTGTGGTGAATATGTGCAGAATTCACAAATTGTTTCAATACAACGAAATTGTGTCTATTGAATTTCCTATTCACAGAAAAAAAAAAAAAAAATCACCTGCTTTGGTAATTATATCCCAGTGCTCCAGTAGAAGCACTGTAGAAGGCAGTGCTGCTGAAAGGACAGGAGAAGACAACGCTGGTCAAAGGAATGCCTTTGTTAACAGCCCTAGTGGCTGGCTAATGAACAGTTTGTTTTTCTTTAAATAAGTTATGCTTACTCTTATACTGCAGACAGGAACACAAGATGTGTTTCAAATTTGCACAGTTCAAAAAATCTCAGAAAGACAGGACAGACCTCATTCATTTATAAACTATGTATAAACAAGTCTTGAGAACTGTAAAGGCCTGGGATATTTAATGAGGTATAGACACATATATTCTAAAAGCAAAGGAATAAAAGGAGTAGTGGAAAAATAAGTAAAAGGAAAGCTATGCAACATGGAAAAGGTTGGAGATAAGTTCTGTGTGCAGAAGCACTCTTCAATTTTAATAACTGCTACAGCTAATGGCACTAGTGAATATGAGAAATTAGGATTTAAAAGCCGATCTATTATGTACCACTTATTTTGTGACACTCATTCTTCATCCTATATGGGGCCTTTTTTCCAGGTAGTTACATTTATTTTTTTTTTTATTCCTACAAGAACACAGCACAACAATTCCCTAAATAATTTCTCAGTGGGTCGAAATGATGTTTAAGAAGTAGAGTAGGAGGACTGAGAAAGGTTGGAGTGAACGTTTCAGAAGGCATCACTGAACAAACGGAGAGTATGACAGATGCCTCCTAATAGTTCCCACAGTTGTGGTCTGAGATTTGAGAAAAATATTAACCACTGGAGACAGGCCCACTGATAGATTGCAGAACTGTGCTACCACAGTTCTGGCTGTGCATGATATGTTAGCAAACCACATATTTATAATGGAAAGTGCAATTTTATATTTCTCTTACTGTCTGTGTAAGCTTTTGTCCTTTTTATACAGACATATTCTCTAAGAGAGAACTGTTCTCCTCTGGCTTTCACCTAGCAGTCATGTCTACCCATCTGTGCAAAACAGGTATGTGCTGGATCTATTTTGATGTATAGAAAATTTATTTACACTCAGATGTAAATGATGGCACACAATTGCAAAGCAGTGTTGAATGGTGCCTATGGTATTCAGACAGAAAACGTAATTCAGGTGGAAAACAAGATGTGTATCCTATAAGCATTATAGGTATTTAATTACTTAGGGTATATTTTAGGTTATTGAAGCTTTTTAATGTTTCTTTATTCAGGGAAGTATCTGGACATCTCTTCTTCCAGTAGCTCTCTGCATGTCATCATGCTTTCCTCAGTCACCCTTCTGCTTGTGCAGTTCTTCTCCACATTTGTCTTAACTCTCTGGAGGAGAAGTATGAAGCTGACTCCTTTTTGTGGAAACCTTATTGTAGCATGAGGCTGGGTAACTGTGTCTCACTCTTCTAGCCCCAATCAAGTAATTCTGGACCTAAAAATAAGTGTCTTGGAATCCCATCTGAGGGGGMGATCATATTTTCTCTACCCTTTTGATGTTCATATTAGAAAGCWGACATTGTCCCCAACCAAATTCACAAATCACTAGTCGATAAACATAGATCACAAGTAACAAACCTTCTCTCTGTCAAGCTGAGACTTATTTACAGACCTTAACACATTAAGCCTCACAACCTTAAGGAAGGCAGTGCTCTAAGTGCCTTTATTTTGCAGTGATGCTGACTGGGGTACCAAAAAGTTCAGTGAATTCCCCCAAGTCACAGAGCCAGTCAGTGACAGGGGCAGAAGGAAAGTTAGCCTCCTTGAGGAAAAAAACCTGTCCTTGCTGAAACTACAAGCCTTAGCCTTTTTACATGGTCTAAGAAAGTCAGTTTTGAGATTCCTGGGTCTGCAAAGTCTTGACCTCTTTCCTTTTGTGCAAGCTGTAAAGTCCACTTCTCATGCCTGCCATCTGTGGACAGCTGGTTTGAAGATTTTGAGGGGCTTTTTGTAACCTTTTAGTGACAAGAACCTTTCATTGACCGGATGTTTTGGAATGAATATTGATTTACTCCAAAGTGTTTGTAAGTAGTACTACTTCATTGCATGGAACTTGGTCTGTTTTTGCTGAACTTTAGTATTTTAAAGGCACCAGGATTTGTTTTTATATCTAAGGTGAAAGAGACAAAAGAAATGCTATTTCTTGCTGTGGCACCCATCACAGACAGCTTATGTCACATGCACCATTTGTTTATCRGTCAGAGGACACTTAGGCATGCTCATTGCAATTACTAAATTCCCTTTTCCAAGAACAAATCATTGTTTATTCATGGTAAGACACACTTTAGTCTGAATTTGCAGCATGCCAAGCTGTATGAATAGTGTGCTGATTTCTTTTAGGAAAAAGTAAATGGCTGTTAAAACTGAGCTGCAGGTCAGTCATCAGTGATCACTGCACAGGGACACACGCTGCACCAGTAGCACAGTGAATACTTGCAAAACCACCTGAGTCCTGTTAAACTTTCATTCCTATTCATGCAGACAGGTTAGCCTTTTTCCTCTTGTTTCTTCTATAATAATTTAGGGACATTGAGAGCTTGTAGAGGATGCCAGTTTTCAATCAAATAAAGTTGAACTAAAGCACACAGAGCTTGCATTTTCATTATGAATTTTCAGGCTCTCCCAAAGCCCAGCAAGCTTAGTGTTTGATGGAAAAACAACTGTAATGTCTATTATTAATATTATTAGGTCATATTATGATGATGGCACCCAAAAGCCCCAGCCAGGATTGAAGCATCTTCTTCCCCTCTCTGCCTCCTACTGAGGAGACATAAAATAGCTCAGAAATGATGCCTGACAAAAATTACTTGCTGCCTATACAATGCCTGTCTCTTCTCCAACCTGCTGCCCTCCCACCTTGCTATTCAGCATGCTGTGCAATACACTCTAACTTCCCCTTGTGACCTCTCACATGATGATTATTCCTCTATGAGTTTATTTTCTTCACCAGTTTATTTTCTCTCTTATCGCATTTTTGCATCCCTAATTCAGGGACCTACATCCATTTCATGCTCACTTCCACCACTGGTTTTCTGTTCTCCCTTAGCCCCTTTCTTTCCTCATCCTACTCTTGGGGGCTCTTCTGTCTTTCATGTTTTTTTCTTTTGTACTTTCTATGCCATGTGCATTGGGCCAGATTGCCAAGGCAATGTTCAGACCAGASAGAAATTGGAGTTGTCTACATGGCCTTTTGTATGCTGTGCTTGTGTAAAAAGATGGGACTAAGAAGGGATGGTACCAGGAAATCAAGAAGAGCAATGATCCAGTCTGATCCTGGTGCCAATTCACTGCTCCATGGTCACTCAATTTTCCTCACCTGCACCATCCTTTTATCCCCTATGGGTAATTTACAACACACTGCTTATCTTTTCATCTAGGATCAGTGTGACTGAAAGCAGGGAAATTCTTATTCTATAAAATTTRCACCATATTCATAATTAGTATGCTAATATTTCTCTGATGGATATGCTTTATAGTCAAATGGAGGAGTACTATACTTCTATAGACAATTGTGATACAAGAACAGAACTGGCAGGTACCCAATCCCCAACTTCTGGAAAAGCCCCACTCCTCCCTGCCATCAACTGCCCCACTGCCCTGGGAAGTCCTGCCCCTTCTACAATCATGTGGTCAGTTGACTCCACCTCAGCCATTTTGTAAAACATCTTCCCCCACATGTTTATAGGTTGTTCTGTAACTCATCAGTTGCACCATCCAACTTACCCGAAAGTACATGAAAGAGGAAGTCCCTCCCCATTTCAGACAGAGGGTCGCCTTCTTGTTTCAGCTACCATGTGTCAAGTAGATTACAGAGTCACAGGATGGTTGAGTTTGGAAGGCACCTCTGCAGGTCATTTTGTTCAAACCCCCTGCTCAAGCAGGGCCACCTAGAGCAGGTTGCCCAGGACCATGGCCTGACAACTTTTGAAATTTCCAARGATGGATACTCCACAACCTCCCTGGGCAACTGGTGCCAGTGTTCAGTCACCCTCACAGTAAAAAAAATATTCCTAATGTTCAGCGGCAATCTCCTGTGTTTCAGTTTGTGCCCATTGCCTCTTGTCACTGGGCACCTCTGAAAAGAGCCTGGCTCCATCTTCTTTACACCCTTTCTTGAGATACCTATAGACTCTGGTGAAATCCCACCTGAGCCTTCTCTTCTCAAGGCTAAACAGTCCCAGCTCTGTCAGCTTTCCTCAGAGATGTTCCCATCCCTTAGACATCTTAGTGGCACTTTGTTGGACTCCTTTCAGTAGCTCTACATATGTCTTGTACTGTGGAGCCCAGAAATGGACCAAATATTCCAGGTGTGGTCTCACCAGTGCTGGGTAGAAGGGAAGGATGACATTCCTTAACTTGCTGGCAACAATCCTCCTAATGCAGCCCAGAATACGGTTGGCCTTCTTTGCCACAAGGGTACATTGCTGGCTCATGTTCAACTTGGTGTCCACCAGGACCCCCAGGTCCTTTTCTGCCGAGCTGCTTTCCAGCTGGTCAGCCCCCAGCATGTACTTCTGCATGAGATTATTCCTCCTCAGGTGCAAGACTTTGCCCTTCCCTTTATTGAATCTCATGCCCTTCATGAGATTCCTGTCAGCCCATTTTTCCAGCYTGTTGAGGTCCCTCTGGATGGCAGCACAACCCTCTGCATATTAGCCACTCCTCCCAGTTTTGTGTCATCAGCAAACTTGCTGAGGGTATGCTCTGCCCCATCATCCAGATCATTAATGAAGATKTTAAACAGGACCAGATCCAGAACTGGCCCCTGGGGTACATCACTACCTAGTTGCCTCCAACTAGGCTGTGCCACTGATAAACCACCCTCAGGGCCTGGCTGTTCAGCCAGTTTTCAGTCCACTGTCTGCTCATCCAGCCCATAATTCATCATCTTCTCTATGAATATCTTATGGGAGACAGTGTTGAAAGCCTTGTAGACAATATCCACTGCTCTCCCCTCATCTACCAAACCAGTAATTTCCTCATAGAAGTTTATCAAGGTGGTCAAGCATGACTTCCCCTTGGTGAATTTCTGCTGACTACTCCTGATGTCTTTCTTGTCCTTAATGTGCCTGGAAATGGTGATCAGAAGTAGTTGTTCCATCACCTTTCCAGGGATCAAGGTAAGACTGACTGCTGTGTTGTTCCCTGGGTCCTYCTTCTTCTTCTTTTTGAAGATAAGAGCAGCATTTGCTTTCCTCCAATCCTCAGGCACCTCTCCCAGTTACCATGAACATTCAGAGATTGAGAGTGGTCTCACAATGACATCAGACAGCTCCCTCAGCACTCACGGGTGCATCCCATCAGGGCCAACGTTATGTCCCATTTGCTAAGCATTCCCTGACCGCATCCTCTTCCAGTGCTCCAGTGGCTATCATCCACGTGAACTATTTGAGAACTCTGTGTCAGAATGGGATGAACCCAGGCCTAGAAATGCTGGTTTTGTCTTTTAGAAACTCTTGAAAATAAGACTGCCAAATTGTCCTGTAAGAGAGACGTTGCAACGCTAGGAACAATGTAGCTCAATGCCGCACCTCATAGAAAGGAAAGGTGGATTTGGTGAAAGCACAAGCGATGTCGGTCCCTCACACCCATGCGCCGGTACCCGCAGCGGCAGGACACGTGCAAGCTGCCTGCCGAGCACTCAGGCACTAGGAGACCTGTACCCAGGCAGCCTGTCCAGGGTTGCTCACAGTGCCATGGAGGYTGAGGGGCATCAGTTTTTGAGCCTCTCCCTATACTACCTCAGGTCTTAGGAGTAAGAATCCACTGAGGACCGTGCTGGTTTTGGATGCATCCCATTGTACCCTTCAGGTACGATTAATCTCTTTATCCTGTCCCATTTCTGTGAGCCTGTGAGTCATCAGGATTTA
Organism: Oceanodroma leucorhoa; assembly: GCA_030449065.1. Lineage (NCBI taxonomy): Eukaryota > Metazoa > Chordata > Aves > Procellariiformes > Oceanodroma > Oceanodroma leucorhoa. Next base: position 4,780,049 of record JASVER010000006.1, on the reverse strand, counting down.
GCCACTGTCTCTGTTTCAGATCTGGTTGTCCTGAGAAATCACAGGTAGATCGGTGCTAGGATCTTGATGATCTACTACTGCAGGTCTCAGCAGCACAAGCCATTTTTAYGCCCTGCTGGCATTTTTTACCCAAGTGTTCACATTCACTCTCCATTCATATTAATATATATTTTTTTTAAAAAAAATTTTCCACAGCCCTAAAAGATTCCTGGGTTTTTATTGTCTAATACATCATAGGCACTTTGATATCTGCYGAGAAAAAAATGACAGCTAACATTTATGATTCACAAGTTTTCTTCTCAAAAGTCTCCCAAGCTTCTRGTGTTGCTCCTCAGTATTTAGGCAACATAGTAGGATTGTAAACTTTCTACTTTCCTGGCTCAGAATTACACCAGAACTACAAATGAATGTTGTAGTTCACTTCCTTCTATGCAATCATTTCACCTATAAATTCTAATCAGATACAAACTTCATGCTCTCTATCTCTTTTTTATTGGATTCTGCTGAACTTTGTGGTGTGCCTTTCCACTTTCTTATTYTCCATTATTCCCCTCACATAATCCTTTTTTATCCAAGACAAACTGGAAAAAAGTTTGCAAGAAAGGAGAAGAGAGACTTGTCATTGATAGGATAGAGAGAAAGAAATCTGTTGAGTAATGGTAAAAAAAGCTTTTCTTTTGCTTTTAAATAATATTCTAAATACTCTTTCTGTGAGTTGTCATAATATTTTTTCATTGACTGTCCTGCTACATATTCATCAAGAGCTACCTCCTGGCTAATCAGAACTTTATTGGTTAGAGTAGAGATGTCAGCTGACATCAGATAAAGGCCTTGATCCAGGTTCTCTATGCAGCATTTATAGTTGGGAGCAGCAGCTGACTCTCTCCTGAGATTAGCAGCCTAGTGATCAATGCCAGATAGTTAATAAGTTCAGTTCCACAAATCACTGTCATGAGAAAGTCAGGATATTTGATGGAAAACTGACCTGTGCAAGAATCAGGCAGACAAGATACTTAAGGACACAAAATTCTAAGAAGGGACAAAACACTTAAGGATAAACTGCATAGCAGCTGAAATATCACATAGGAAATTTAAGCTGTTTAACAGCCTAGAAGCTTATTCATGTATGATGTTCCCAAGACAACAGTATGATGGTAAAGAATAATCTGTACTCATTTGGGGAACTAGGGGCTGTCATAACTAATTTCAGTAGGACCATAACATCATAATTAGGTATAGGTTTAATCATAAATATTCCAGGACAGAATCACTTTAAAGAAATCTTATTTTCCCACCTTTTGACAAGGAACAAATATTCACTGATAATTTTTAACCTGTTAAAAAATAAAATTTTTATATGACCATTAGAATGGAAAAAAAAAAAGGAAACAAAAGAATCATGGTATTTAAACAAATAGTTTCAATCATTCTGAATACAGTAAAAATATCAATATTTATGAGGAGGATAATTCAATCTTTTATTCAACTGTAGTCCTTGTTTCTTCCAAAGCTCTTTCTTGCTGCCCTCTGTAACCTGCAAACACCTTGGTTTGCAAGTCACGTCACAACTTCGCTTCTGTTCAGATGAGCAATTCACTTTTTAGTGGCTTCAGAAAGGGGATTTGCACTGCCAAAGCTTCCCACCCCACCAAGGGCATAGTAAAAGGCTTTTAACCGAAGCGGTGGCATAGACAGACTGACAGACTGCTACCACACACATGTAAGAAATGAAGCTCTGGACAATCAATTTAACTTATGTGCTGAGGAACTTTATTAACAGAGTACGGGGGGTGTTGGTTGCTGATCAGGCTTCTCCAGGCTTTTCCCTTTTTTCCTCAAACAGTGCTGTCCCTTCTGCACCTCTTCCTTCTTTCACTGCTGGAGGATGGGGCAGAAAAGGGAACAGACCAGGGCATACTTCTCTCTTCTCTCTCCTCAGGTGGAGAACTTTGAAACTTGCTGTAAGGTCATCAGCCTAAAGATAAGGAAACACACCTGGCAAAAGCCTGCACCCTGTAATGGTCTTACTGCTAGGTGTAAGCTCCCCCACAGTAGAGGGCAATGGGAGATCCCTTGCGGCCCGGAGCAAAGCCCAGAGGCTGCCCTCCTGTGTCATCCTGTGGGGCTCGGGCCCAACAGTGCAGCTCACAGGATGCTTCTTTCTTCAGGGGCCCTTGGTGGCCTCCAGGGATGTGTCCATAGCCCTGGGGCATGTTCTAGCTCATTCCTGTCCCCCACCCCTTCCGTGCCCCACCCCGCCCTCTTGAACTTCCGCCACCCCAAGCACACTTAGGGCTTGTCTAGCAGCCTTGTAAAGTGCTGGGCTCCAAAAATGCCTTTAACTTTTGTTTAATTATTTTCTGTTAAAATTTAAAATTCAATTATTCATTATTATTAAAGAATGTTAATAATTCAATATTATTAAAGAATGTATTAAAAAAATGTCTTACACTTTTTTGGATGTATATATTTAATTTATAACTCTTTATATATGTATATCTTTCTATGACATAGCATACATAAATATATATAATACGTTTCTTTGTATCAATAAATAATACACACACACATACATAGTGTATATATTTTTATATATAAACACTTCCTGGTCAAAAGGAAATGAGCAGCTAATCACAGGTTGTTCTGAGATCACGTGGGCATGGCGGTTTCAAAAAAAGGCAGGCAGCCAATCACAGAGCAATATGAAAATGTGTGGAGTATGATGTCAAAAATAGTGGTCCTCATGTATGTGGTGGGCAGGGGCTTCCAGTGCTGATCCACTTCTGGGTCAGCTGGAAGGCGTGGCTGGTCCTGGCAGCCAATCACTGGGCTGCTTTTGAACACATGGGGTAAAATGGTATTAGGAAACAGCCTTCAGCCAATCACAGAACAATATGAAAACATGTTGGTTACAACGGTTTACGAAATGGCAACTCCCTGACATGAAATGGTGGACAACATCTGCCCATAGGCTGATGCCAACCACTGCTTCATCTAGTTGTAGGAGCTGGATTTGCAATAAACCAGATTCTTCCTACTAAAAAGCAGAAAAGAGTAAAAGAAAAAGAAACAAAGAAAAAATATATTATATACATCATATGCAGATATATAGCTTCAACATTTATCTATTAATTTTTTTAACTTAGTATGCTTTACACATTCTGTGAACTTAAAGATTTCATTTGTGTCTGTGACAATTTACAGAAAATAGAGATGGGAGRAGTATCCTGGCCATTGTCTGTCTAATCCCTAATTTAGCGAACCTGCTGTGCCACTCTGGGTAAATGAGATATGGAAGCACAAAGAAACAATATATAAGCAATATGCCCTTCAAGCTGAGAAAGTATTAGTATAAAAAGGGCAAATTATAGAAGCAGCTAATGACTGTAATAGTTCCCAAGCTTAAAAACAGATGCATGCTCAGTGCTTTACAATTCTCATATAAAAGCATTTACAGTCTTGCAGAGACATAATTGAAAGGCAAACCAAAGAAACCTTTAATCATAGCTGGAATGTATTTTTAAAACACCAGAAAGGTGGGGGTTGGCTGATTGGAAAATGAATAGTAGAGGAAAATGGGTTCTAGTCAACCCTTATTTTTTCTAGGGTAACTCACGTGAAACCAATACTTGCTACAGAGTTGCGCTGAAACCAAACGAGAAATAATTTCCTTTCTCTAAAAGTAACATCAACAGCACAGAACAGCTGGCAGCTGGAGATAATCCTCAGCGTGAGGTCTGCAGTGATGCAGAGTCCGGAGTTCAGCCTCTCTCCTCAATGTCAACAGATTTAAGTCAAACTCTGGCTAGTACGGAAAGTTGTCACCATCTCAGGAGTGCCCTGGGCAAAGGACCTGTGAGTAGCTGGTCTTCCTGTGAACACTGACACCTGGATGCGGGATGTAACTAGGTGTGTATAAAGGACATGGTATAAATTTATTAGCTGACTGATCAGATGGGATATCTCCAGCACATAAAGTCCTCAGCCTGTTTTGCCTGTTAGACATGGGTCATGGCATTAACTGACTCTCATGAGAGCAGCCACGGTGAGGGATGCTTTCCCTGCAACATTATCAAGAAGGCCAAAATCTTACTTTTATGGACAGTCCTTAACACCAAGTCCAGCCATTGCTTTAGTATCACCCTAACCGGCCTTTGAAAATATGTTCCTGACTCAAGGACCCAAGCAGCTGCATTCCTGGAAAGTGTTAGATTACTGTGTAACATGTCAGAATGACTTTTTATTTCTACTTTCGCCATGTGGACAAAGCAACAGGTGAACTTTAATTAAAGGTTTGTATATAAGGAGTATCCAGATTGCTTTGCCTATTAGTGTAAGAGGTTAAAAATGGTTACACTTTAAGCACAAAAATGACAGAATGACAGAAACAACACATTCAGTCAGTCGTTATTTAACAAGCTAATTTTTCCCAGAGACAAAATAATCACCATAAATGACGAATTTTGTATCATTTGTTATTTCTCATAAATTCTATTCAATAAAGGTAATCAAACATTCTGCTGAGGTATTGCTGTTATAGGTTCTGTCTTTATAAACCATTGCTAGACAAGAATATAACAAAGCAATCATGAAACACAGATGTCTTTTATTTGCATACATTTTAAAAGAAAGATGTATCAAAATCCCATTCTGACACGGTAGTCTCAATCAAAAAAATTTAGCACATCCAAAATTAACAGTAGCTGCACATGCTTAAATTGAGATTTCCAGAGTTCTAATGATACTATCAATTTGCTTCAGAAACACAGGGTTTTGTCAGTTTATCAGCCATGGCAAGGCTGTTTCTTGATTCCCAGTTCATTTCACAGCATAGTTTTGGACACTTCTTCTGAATCTAAAAGATCTGTTTTATACTGTTCATATAGTATCATACTGTGATATACCACATGTGTGAGGCTGTCAGGAAACTTAATGGGGGGAGGGGAGAGAGAAAAGATAACATTTCTATGTCATAGAACCATTTAGGTTAGAAAAGACCATTAAGATCAACAAGATCAACCACAAACCTAACACTGCCAAGTCTACCACTAAACCATGTCCCTAAGCACCATGTCTAAAAGATCTTTTAAATACCTCCAGGGATGGTGTCTCAACCACTTCCCTGGGCAGCCTGTTCCAGTGCTTCACAACCCTTTTGGTGAAGAAATATTTCCTAATATCCAATCTAAACCTACCCTGGAGCAACCTGAGGCCATTTCCTCTTGTCCTATCGCTTGTTACTTGGGAGAAGAGACCAACACCCACCTCGCTACAGCCTCATTTCAGGTAGTTGTGGAGGGTGATAAGGTCTCCCTTCAGCCTCCTTTTCTCCAGGCTAAACAACCCCAGCTCCCTCAGCCGCTCCTCCTAAGACTTGTCTTCTAGACCCTTCACCAGCTTCATCACCCTTCTCTGGACACGCTCCAGCACCTCAATGTCCTTCTCGTAGTGAGGGGCCCAAAACTGAACACAGTATTCGAGGTGAGGTCTTACCAGTGCCAAGTACAGGGGGACAATCACTTCCCTAGTCCTGCTGGCCACACTATTTCTGATACAAGCCAGCATTGGCCTTCTTGGCCACCTGGGCACACTGCCGGCTCATGTTCAGCCGGCTGTCAACCAACACCCCCAGGTCCTTTTCCGCCGGGCAGCTTTCCAGCCACTCTTCCCCAAGCCTGTAGAATTGCCTGGGTTGTTGTGACCCAAGTGCAGGACCTGGCACTTGGCCTTGTTGAATCTCATACAATTGGCCTTGGCCGATCAATCCAGCCTCTCCAGATCCCTCTGTAAATCCTTTCTACCCTCAGGCAGATCAACATTCCCGCCCAACTTGGTGTCATCTACAAACTTACTGAGGGTGCACTCGATTCCTTCATCTAGATTCTTGATAAAGATGTTAAACAGAACTGGCTCCAATACTGAGACCCGGGGAACACCACTTTTGACCAGCCGCCAACTGGATTTGACTCCATTCACCACAACTCTTTGGACCTGGCCATCCAGCCAGTTTTTTACCCAGCGGAGAGTGTGCCCATCCAAGCCATGAGCAGCTAGTTTCTCCAGGAGAATGCTGTGGGAACTGGTGTCAAAGGTTTACTAAGGTCCAGGTAGACAGCATCCACAGCCTTTCCCTCATCCACTAAGTGGGTCACCTTGTCATGGAAGAAGATCAGGTTATTCGATTTCATAAACCCATGCTGTCTGGCCCTGATCACCTGGTTGTCCTGTACGTGCTGTGTGATGGCACTCAGAATGATCTGCTTCATAACCTTCCCTGGCACCGAGGTCAGACTGACGGGCCTGTAGTTCCCTGTATCCTCCTTCTGCCTCCCGTTGACACACTCCAGGTGGGATTCAGCTCACAGATTAAAATACATAAATTAAAATGTTAACATTTGGACATACACTGGAGCTCGGTGTTTGAGCTCCCATTATAATCAATGGAGAGCGACCTGATACATGTGGTGTCTGGAGAGCTATTCAGTTTATCCTCAAGTGGATGTATACATCTGATTGGCCTAATTTGCAGGCTGAATCTTGTTTTGCTTCTCTGTCCTATTTTCTTTCCAGCAAAGGAAGAAGAACTGCAGCAGAGGGAAAAACGATGTGGAGCCAGCAAACAATCCCACAAACACGTGAGACATGATTACTTGAGGCTTTGTTTTAGTTACCAGTTCTGGAGCTCTCATACATTCCCGAATTTCCTTCTGAATGATCAGGACTTCTAGAGCACTTCTGGAGATCTTGTTTTCCACCAAGGCTCAGTAAGAAGGTTGTCTCTTCCTCTCAAATGGAGACGATGTGTTTCTCACTACGACATCTCTTGCAAATGTGCACTATGTGGGATGATATTCAGTATTTGTCTTGAATTTGAAGCTAAGACATTTCTTGAGAGAAGTATTCTGTTGTAAGCATATCTTATCAGGCCTTCAAGATCTGCCCTGCCTATATATGGCTTCAAAAAGTCCCAGAAGCACTGAGATGAGCCCACTTCACAAGCTGTAGCTGTGTTCTGATGTACCAGCCAGGTACAGAAAACCTGTGGAACCTCCTTCATATAGAACACTTAGAGGCTCTATCTTCAGAGTTCATCGCCGCATACACACTTGACAGGCAAATGTGGTATCCATCTTTGTAAAGGAAGAAAGGAAGGACAGGCATGCCTTCAGAAATCTCGTGGAGAAGGATTTTTATTTGTTGGGCACTATGAATTAATTGCTTCAACACTGGAGTGCAAAACATTGTTCTTTTTTAATGATTGTGCAATCTATTTTACATGTAATGCTTGTGAGCTGTCTGAACACAGAGAGCATCAGCAAAGATTAAGAGCTCATGGCCTCTGACTCCAGATACCACTCAAGACCTGATCAGCATCTGGATTAAATCATTTGAAGTTACTGGCATGATATCAATTTATAAAATCCCATGGTATTATTCTATCAGTTATATATTTATCACATTAATATATTGCTTTTATCTGCCAATTTTATTTAAAATAACTCTGGAAATGAATATATACTTATTATACAGTTTACAATTTATTATGTGCGAGAAATTTCACTAGTTTCTAATTAGAGAAGAGCTCACSTACCCCCTCCTGGCATCCGGCAAGTTCAGTTCTTCTTTCTCCAAAATTCTGAGCTGATGTCTACCAAGAACATGCTGATTACAGTTAATCCAATTAAGCACAGAACATATCTGAATAACTCTCTGTGATTCCTTCTACCCTAACTTGCGATGATTTTATTTTTAAAAGAAAACCACTACCAACAAAAAGGGAGCTGAAGAGTACCCTTTTGTAGTGTAAAGTACAAGAAGCTTTGAAGATATCCAGATGAAATGTATTCATGGCTTTATCTTTGAACAACTTCAGTTACATGAGTACTTTAAGTATGTGTCAGGTACAATTAGTTTTTAATGAATCCATAATGAGTCTAATTACATTTTGCAATTCAAAATGCTGTCTAATTTTCTTCCTAGTCAAAGTCATCCGTTTGCTTTTCTTACCCACTATAATCAGGACAGTATTTACCTCCCTAATTCCCTGAATCATGAGTGTCTCTTGTTTGAATGAACTAGAGTCAGTGATTCCCGGCTTGAAAAGCAGCAGGGCACAGATGTACCAACTCTTGAGCAAATGGATCAACCAGCACATTACCTTTGAGAACTGATAATCAAACATCCTTTATGTTTTTTAATAACAGTGAAAAACACCTGAATACACAAATACATATCATCTTATTTGATTATATTAGTTCTTTTCTCTTATTGGCTGGAATTGCCCTTTTGTAGTGTAGCAGCATAAACACATTTTCAAGCGATGGTGAAAAGTAGCAGCCAAACCAGATTGAAACTCCTCATAATAGTAGCCTCTCTGTGTGAAACTTGAGGGTCTTCTTAATGTGCAGTGAAGTAGCACTTTGCAGCCTCCACAATGGATAGAATAGGCATATTCTCAACAGGTTTAGGGGAGGAGGCAGGGGATAATCTCAAACCTAGATGAAATACGGTTACAAATAAATTATTTCTTGTATTCARCGGAGAGTGAATGCACAGTTTTAGGCTTGCAAAGAGGTTAAGAAAAAAAATCAAAGTATTGTACAAAAGAAGAACCAGAGCATAATAAAATTTATGCAGAAAAAAATTATAATCTAGAAGAGAAGATGTAAATTAAATAGTAGAGAAAAAGATATCATAGTAAAGAAAAAAAGATGGAGAAGCATTCATTTCACCGCAGAGAGGATACAGGTCTTCTGGTATAAGTGAAAGCAGATTTTTGTCTGTACTAATTTTGGCATATATCAGCAGTGTTAAYGCTGCTGTTATTCTGATGTAAATTATGGTGCAGGTTAGTCCCTTAAATCCTAACTCAACATATAGTAAAGTTATTCAGAAACTTTACAATGACTTTGAGGCAGATCTGAATTAAAGATTAATTTTCRAAAGAAAAGATAACAACCTATTCTCTTTTGGAAAGTATCTCAATACATACACTGCATACAGGAAAAAGAAAAAGTCAAATAATATGATTTGCCTAAGAAGCTGGGGAATCTCTCTGGGCTAAAAGAGGGAAAGAAATAAAAAGAAAATTATGTAATTTGTCTTTGGCAAGAGAGGAGCAAGTGAAATGACACCAATTTRTCTTGAGAGAAGCAAAAATGGAAGTAGAAGGCGGCACGAAAAGGCAAGAACAAGAGTTCTGAGTAAAATTCTTTCAGTTTTTCCCTAGGCTAAAAATAAATAGCTAAATAAACACATTAAAACATTCACGGCTTTTTTCAAAAGAAGAAAATAATCCTTATTTCACAGATAAGCGAACTGAGGGGATGCAAGCTCAAGCAAGGGAGGTAGTCATGCTTTAGGATGTCTACCATCAAAAATTAGATTCTTCAAATCCTCTTTATCTGCTACCTCACCCTGCAGTATCAAAGCTGCTGATGCTGAAGTTCTGCTTGTAGCCTGACCAGAAGCTGAAGCAGGGCTGAACACAACTAAGCCTTGCTGGAATTAAAGGAGAAGCATTCTTCTGATTGCCTCATCCTAAGGGCTTCATCCCTTAAAAATTGTTCGGATTATGTTAGAGAGCCAAGCTCTGCCCAAGACACCAAAGGAACATATACTGTTGGCACCTCAATTTTTTTCCCAGTATTTCAGAGACTGGCAGGCTGGGGGAAAAAATAGGTCTAATTCTCACCTGAATCTCCACCTGTCTGTTTGGCAATGACCAAGCTATGCAGTGCCCTGAGACAGGGCCYTTTTATTTCTCCACATCAAAACTGTTCTCCTTTTCTTGAAATTATTAAAGATTCATTGGACCAAAGAGAGAGAAGAGGGAGTACATTGATTTGATCTCTCTCTGGCCCAATAGTTAAGGCTCTGGACTCCTGTTTCTGCTCCAAACAACTGTTTCAGTAKGTTATCTTAAATATCCTGGAATACAGGTCACCTCCTCCATTGCGCTGAAAAACAAAATTTTGTTCTTATTTATGTCAATAGGAGTTTTACCATCTACCTCAATGGGATCAATGTATCATCTCTAAAAAAATGTCACCCAATGTTTCCATATTTTCTATTCACTTCCTAGAAATCATATTTTCTCCTAGATTTCTCTGTAATTCTCAACTGCTAAATATTGGCCCCAGGAATTAATGGGAAAAAATTTCCTTCATGAGTGCTGTCCTCATGTATCTGATCCAAAYCCACTGAAATCAGACTTGATGTGTCTATCTGCTTGTTAAATAAGTTTATCCAGCTGCAGTCTATGATGATGCAGTCAACCAGAGGAAGCCAGTACAAGTTGGTGTGTTAACTTAGTGTGCTCAATGTATTTTTCCTGACTGCTGGCTTGCTGCCTATCAGTAAGCAAAAAGCATTCTGCTGAGTTTGAACACACTGTTTCTTTTATTTTTATCTATGTAGAGTTCCTATTACAGTAAGAACTGAACATAATATATAAAGTACTGATGTGGATCTAGGTCTATTCTTGATTTGGTTGCTTGCCTACATAATTTACCTTTGTTTCAGTTCCCTACTTGTAAAATACAGAAAATGACAAAAATCATCTTTGCAAAGTGGTCTAAGATTAAGCTTCTTATTAAAAAAAAAAAGAAAAAAAAGGAAAAAAGCAACGAAGGGCAAATTTGATATCGATTAACTCAGAAATTGTTGTTAAAGCTTCCCTTTACTTCATAGGGTTAGGTTGTCATCCCTGAGAAGTATGGCTGTAGTATTCTCAGTGTACAGATCATATCCATCTAAAAGCTATCTAGCCACCTATAGAGACAAATGTCAGTAGCTGCTGTGTCTGATTTGGTAGGGAGCAACCTCAGTGTGAGAAGGAATCAGACTTCCTATACTGCAGGTCTTAAAGTTGCTGTAAGAACAACTTTCAAAGGAAGATCAGTAAAGTTAATAACGGGTCTGAGGAAAAGTGTATCCAAGATAGCTCACCAGATGTTTGGAGTTTAGAAAAAGTGACTCTAGCAGATTAGTCTTCTATAAAAGCTTTAATTTGACTATATATTTAGAAAGCCACAGTGTCATTGTTAGTAATAGGAGAACCTTACTCATTGAGAGGTACTACCTCATGCTTTCTTAGTGGTAATTACAAAATGTTTGTTTTGCACATCCTGGTCTAGTATGGAGGATGTGACAGAAAGTGTAGGCAGTGATATTTTAAAGAAAGCAAGCTATCTTCTGCAGAGCTCTTTTTTTACCATACTTACACCCATAGGCTTCAAACAGCTTTAAGACTCAGTATTGGAGAACTGCTTCTTAGAGTCAGGCCTGTAACAGTTTTGTTCATTCTGTTGAATCCCTACATATAAGAAATTTGCTGATTAGTATTCAACAAGCTTGAAATATAGATGCAGAGAGTCATAAATACATGGCTGGAAGGGGCCTCGTAGAGATGTCTAATCCAATTCCTTGCCCCAAGGCAAGATCAAATGCAGCTAAAATATTTCTGACAGATGTTTATCCAGTGTATTCATAGGAGTGTCAGTGATGGATATTGCACAACTTCTCAAGACAAGCTGTTCTCAAGACAAGATGTTCTCAAGACAAAGAACAAAATTTCAAAATGCAGCCCTGTGTTCTAGGGCTAGGAGTGAAATGATGTCGTTTGAGAGCTTTGTTATACTGGTACTTGCCCTGATTTACATTAATATACATATCATCCACAGGGTGTCGAAGTTGTATCTCCTGCATGATGTGCTGGCAGTTGGGACTATGTGATGTGACTGGAGATGTATATTGCGAATTGATTTTCAGATAACTGCGCTTCTGAAATATAAAATCTTGCTATCTGGCTATGTAGTTTAAGGATAACTATCTTAAGGTTATCTTTGAAGATGCTGGCATCTTCAAAAAAAGTCCAAATGTTTTAGGACCACAAATGTCATTAAAAACTAGGAGACTTTGCATTCAGAAAGTTACATGCACACTTTAGAAAGGTATGTACAGCTCTCTGCCATTTGATAGAAATTATTATTGAAGGTATAAACCATAGTGCTGTTAGCCTAGGATTTGTGAGTACTTGCTGAAAACGTAGTGTTACCTTAAAGGGAGTATGCTGATGGAATTAAATAAAACAAAGATCTCACAGGTTGATGTATGTGTGGACTTCACTGCATTTTTTCTTTTGCCTGCTTTCAAATACCTGCTTGGTTTAGTAGGTATTTGAAAGTAGACAAAGAAGATAAAGATTCAACTCATCTTTCATGACCCCAAAAAGAAAACAGTATGCGATACAATTTTTAAATATGATTAATAGCTTCCACAGGATTTTTTCCATGAGATTTTAAATCTTCAGACCTTCTGCTTTAATTATATCTGAACTCAAACTTTTTTTTTTAACTATTGTGGGGCAGTGCAATATTATGAACTCTTGTAGCAAACAGCTAAACTTAAACCAGAAATGAATCAAAAGATTTATGTGCTTAACAAGAGGTTCATGTGCTTAAAAATGAGGAAACCACACTGAACATCTAGATTGACACTTTTCAGCTTTTTATGTTGACAATGCCCCTTACTCAAAGAAAATAAAGTATTTCAGAAGATACTAACATTTTCTATCAAAGCATGAATGGAGGTGAATCAATGAGAACAGCAATGTTATGCAGTTTTTGTCCATATGCTTCAAGAAGCTGACAGAGTCACTTGATCCTGAGGAGTATTGAAGTCATGAGTTAGTGGAAATAGAATTTTCAGGGCTTTGTGACCACTTTTGACTACTTTTTGGGGTTCTTTCAGAGTATATAACAGCCTGTGCTTTGGGAAGCAGCTCTTGTCTGTCCTCTTGCATAATGATCTAAAGCAATTTGCCCAACTAAATAGCGGCATAACGCAGGATCATATAAGGGAGATTGTGATGCATATTCTATACCTGTCTTTGTGTAAGACCAGGCGATGTCTGTTGGTGTCCATCCCTTGATTTCACCTGCCTGTGGCATGTATCTCCATAGCATACAAACACACTAATCAGTGTATGGAGGAGTAAAAATCTTCCCTTATGCATTGAGAAGGTATACCTCTCTCCTTTACCACTCCTTTCTCTGAAAGTGATAGGTGGTTAAGAAGGGGGGGRGGGGGGGGAATTCTCTGGTAAAATTGGCAAAAATAGTAGAAATTTAGGTTGGGACTGATGTGCAAAAATATGCTACTAATTTCACAATATGTGTTTAATGGTACAGACTGAACTTGACGACTAAACAAACTTGGGAAAAACATCAGGTTTCCCAACTAAAAATACATGAAACGGAAAAGGATAGTTTTACTCAGCTCTGTCAATGACACTTTCAGTTCAGTATGACAGGGAGTAGAAAGGAGCTCTGAAAACAGCACTTAAAAGATGAAAACCAAAACCATATTCCCACATAATTATTGTGCCTTTATCTATCTTTATTGCTTGTAAGGAATTTTGTCAGCAAACAGATATGAAACACTGCATAGCAACACTGTTATGAAATTACTTTTAATGCATGAAATGCACTCTGTTCTGTTCAAAATTTTTTTTGAAAATGAAAGGTGTTCCCAAGTGTTAAAAGAAATCTTTCAAAATCATAAAACATGTATAAAATAAAGGTATGAATTTAAGTTTTAGCTTGATGCTTGCTAATGTGTAATAGAAAATTTTTAAATGAGCAGGATTTGCCATAACACTGCTGTAACCATTATTTTTTCTGTTCAGTGAATTACAAAAACTTTCTACTGTCTGATTTACTACAGGAGAGAGTATTCTTCTTAAAACCTCCACTCTGTATTTTGCTGTACCCATCCTTCACTCCTAATAAAGTCAGGGGATCTGTAGGCGGCACAAGAGGACTCAGGTACATCATGGATTGTCAGAAGGATGAAACATTGACTTCTCCTGTATACAAATCCCTATGGCAAGAAATGAGAGAGATGAAACACAGATGCATTGAAAAGGTATTATCAGTATCCTCATTTCTAGAAAGTGTTCAGCATTTATCATTCACTGAAAAGAGCCACTAAATCAGTCCTGTGTCACAGTCCTGATTTGCTTATAAGATACTTTCCAAGGCTTAAAACACACATGCTGATTAAATAAAGTGAATTTGAGGGTCTCTCCTACAATTACCTAATAATTTAGGAAGTACAGCAGTCCAAAAAGTGCTGGTTSATTTGATTGTCACTCTAACTTTCCRTAATTTCACAAACATTGTATGTTCCTTAACAAATCATGTCCTTCCCTGAGAGAACTTAACCTTGATTTTTCTTCATTTAAGTGGAAATGTGTTTGCATAAGAGAACTTCTTTTCACATGGTAGGCTTAGGTCACAAAATCACTTAAGTTGTAGTTCTTTTTAGAATTGAAGAGCTAGACTTTTGAAACTAAGTTGTCTAGGCACCTTAAAAGAAGTTCTACTTTCTCTGGTAGAAGCTTGCATAACTGAAAATTTGATCCGAAGTTTTTTTAACCCTGCTGACAACCATCTTTGGGAGCACTCCTGTACTCGTATAACAAAACCAACAACTATCACTGGAAGTTTGATCTGAACGGGCACAGCAGAATTTCTGTGTAATTTAACAAAGTTAACCTTTTTATTATTTTTTTAAGAGAAAAGCAGTATTTAAATGTGCAGAGTAAATATATGTTGGCAGGAGCTGTAGCTGAAGAGACATCACATTTTCTTCAGCCTAAAATAAGCGTCTGTCATGCTAAGGTCTGCAATATGTCCTTAGTTTTACACCAGTCACTGAATTTTTTTGAATGCAGCCTGCAATAATGCTAGCCAAAAGAAGAAAAAAAAAGGAAAATAGGTGGCCACATACGTGTTTGTTGGACAATTACAAGGGTGAAAGCAGAGCTCCAGTCCATGGAACATAGGACTAAGATGCATTTTGAAAGCAGGTGTCAGCTCTCTGCATCACAATGTTGCCTCTTCCGTGTCACTAAGTAGAAGCACAAGCTTATGTAGATGAGACCAAAGCACTGAATTATAGAAAAGGGAACTGTCATGCTGAAGAAGATGAGAAACCATGTATTAGAAGATGTGGTGTTATTCAAGCTCTCATCTTGTACACCTTCACTAGACTTTAAATACTTTTAAACACATTTAAACTTTGATTTTTCAAAGGCACTCTGCCTTTGAGCCTCAGTTCTTTTTTATCTTTTTGGTATTGGATACTTTTGCACTTACTCTATGTTTTTGTGCCTTCTACATTACTTCCTCTGTGTGACAATATTTTATGGACATGCCACAAATGACCACATAAACTAATAAGTGCTACATTAACTTCCCTTTACATCTAGCACTCTTCCTAAGCAACTGCGGTGTCATAACTGATGAGGGACACTTAATTGCTATAACAGTATGATAAACTGTTGGAAACTTTTAATTGCAGTGATTGTATTCTTCCATGTTATACTAGCTAAAAGGACTTAGTAATGTTGATAGCACTGATGTAAGAGAGCTGATATGAATTTAAACATAATCCTATTCTAAAGAGGCATCCCAAGAGTGGTTTAAAATTGAGGGAAACTCAGGGTAAAGGAGACATTTTGAGAGRTGYCAGTGAAGAGTAATTTAAAATTTTMATTTTTCTCTTGAGTAGAATAGCAATATCAAGAAAACAGAAAGGAAAGAGCTAATCACTGGACTTGTTCTGTCAAGCACTGCATTCCACCCGCTGTAATTCAGATATAAACTCCACTCTGTGGAGGGCTCTGCTTACATTTTAGTACCTTTTACAGGCTACCTAGAATGTTTCACATTGCATAATGGCTACTCTATTAAAAGGAGTCATCAAAGGAGTTTCTGCGAAACACACGATAGCTTACATAGTCATACACTGCAAGCTGTTCCACTGAAAGTTTAGCAAACACCCTTCAGGCATCTGTTTTAATAACACTTTGCAATGGAACCCAACCTCTTAGATGATAACATTTTATTCATGGATTATCAAGTTTACATGTTTTAAATATTTATGGAATTCATAATCCCATATGGTCCTTACTGTGATACAAGTGTTTAATGAGAAAGTGTGGACATATTTATATAAAAATAATATCTGCTCTTTCCTCTCAATAGAGCTGGATTGCTCTATTGAGTAAACTGCAGTGATTACGCTGATTTTTGTCTCCTTTGTTCTGCTTTTTTTGTTTGTTTAGTCTTCAATCAATTCTGAGGTTTCCAGCACCACACAATTATCAAAACAGCATTCTGGTTGAGAGCAGGCTTATAATATCTTTATAAAAAGCCATTCTTTGTGTCTGTTAGTATTTCTCGTGATACAGAATGGAACCAAATCAGGCTTTTCTTCAGAGTACAGGACTTCCTTCAACAACATCATACCTTTTTATACATTCTTAAAGACAATCCAAAACAGGCATCCTGGCTGTTCCATTTGCAGACATACCCAAACCAATATATCTATCTAATGAATTCCTCATTAACTTTTGTGCTGGAGAGGAAGATACCCAATGAATAGAAAGAAAGGGGTTATACATATACAGAAACTTAATTTTCTAACTACATTTTGCAACAACTAGACAACTGAAATGGGCTTATGAGTGGATGTAAAGATGGATATTGCAATAAAAAGCAGAAGATAGTGAGAATGATTGTTTCAGTCTGAAGAGGGAAAGATATATTTGAAATTAAGAGGATTTCAACTTCATCAAGAATCAACAAGATTTCAGCTTGTAATGCAGACAGAATGAAGGTTAAGGAAACTCCCAACTTGCTGGAATGAATATAGGCAGTATGATATAATGATGAATAATGATAAAGGAAACTAAAGTGGTCAGTGTAATTATCTGAGGAGCTATCCCAAGAAAACCTTGAAATGTGGGACAGGGTGAACAGCACTGGCTGCCCATATCTGGTTTATGGGACCAAGAGAAGGAGAAACAGTGACAGCAGAGAACACCTTTTATGCCTGGAGAGAGAGGGGCCTGATGCCTTAGTAAGCTCCCCCCTTCACACTTTCATTTATTCTGCCTTGAGAATGTATCCAAAGTTTTGCAAACATCCAAAGGTAGACTTCAGGGGAAGATGCAAGATGGGAAAGGAAGATCTTGAGTAGAGTAATAAACCAGAATGCACCCCTTGAAAAGAAAACACAGTGGGTATATTTTTGTTTAATAGATATTTGCATGTTGATCAAACTCCAGAGAAAAGGAATGGGGAAAATTGCCTATGTTGCAGCAAAAAGTCCCATCTGCCTGTCTTTTACTCATGTCTATGCACCTCACTTCCCCATGTACTGGAAAATACACTCCTATGATTCCCTAWAACCACTACAGTCTTTTAAACTCCTTTTTTTTTCAGAAAAAAAACCCCATACCCCAAACTTTTGAAGTTATTTAAAATAACCAAATGATCCTTCTTAGAATTTTCTGAAGTCTTCTACTTTTTCTGTGGTTTTCCTACAGATGTATGTTCTTTGAAACTAGGACTTTTTGTACTTTGTACCCTGTAAAAAACGGAACATAATAACACAAGTCAATATCTTAATCAATGAACTAAAAGTGATGGTAAATCCTTCATGACTGACCCTTACATGGATAAAAATTTTGCACATAAACCAACCTCATCTTTTAAAAAAAGAAATTTTATTTAGTCAACAGGAATTAGACAACTACAAATATTCCAAGCTCTTATTGACATTGTTGATGTGTGTAGTGGGATTCATAATTTGAGTAGAAAAATAGAATGCTAAAATCCCAGAGGAAGAGATAATTTTGGCCTTTCCTTCATATATCTATTTTGCTCTTTCCAGAAAACGTAATCTAAATACCAGTTAAACTAGCAGCTGAATATTTTTTCAAAAAAATGTTCCAGCTGTGAAGCTTTGCAGCCACATCATTAGGATTAACTTGTGATCTAAATGCTATCTTGCAGCTCAGCTATCTGCTACTAAATATTGGATGCTTCTCTGTGGAAACCATTTTATTACTTGCCTAAATATTTCATTCAGAACACTCATGTGAACAACTGGCTATGAGACAACACAGAAGGAGCCTGGAAATGTCCACTGGAAAAAAAAAAAAAAAATGAGGCTGTAGGTCAGCAAGCAGTGAGGACTTTATGACCTTTTTGAATCCCCAGCATTTATAACAAAGCAGATCAAATGAGGAAAAATTAGAGATGGAAGATACTTATCTTCTTGAAATACTGACAAAATAAGATTGCCACATATGACAGTCCTATGTTGATTTTAACCTTGTGAGACCAACGGACCTTATGGTTAGCCTCTTTGGTGACGTGGGCGTTTCACATTATAGTTTTGTATTAGCACTCTACGTGGAAGAGTACTCTGGAAGCAATGTAATCAGTGCAGAGAACCATTTGAACAAGTTAGCAAACTTCTTGGAAGGCTAAACGGAGGATTCCACAAGTCACGATGCTGTCTCCAGTTGCAGAGCTAGAGCAATAGCATGGCATTACCCTGTGCAATGCAGACATACCCAGAATATTATCCACCATGCTTTAACCTCTTATAGGACATAGTAAAGATACACTGCCTGATTATTTTTATTCTAGTCTGTTCAAGTTATTTAAACCAGTAGGTAGCAGATGCTTGTCCATCTGTTCATATCTAACTAACTTAGGYAGCAGGTACTCTGCGGTAGAATTCTTGATCGTCTAAGACAGTGTTTTTACAGAGAAAATGAATTATCCCTCTACAGAAGATAATAAGGCAAAGCATTGACCAGGAAGGAAAAGAAGTCCTCATTCACAAGTATTTTCAAAGTCAAATCTCTTTTCTCATTTACCTTCCTTAATGAAGTTTGCTTTAGTTATATATTTTTTGTTGCTTTGACTGTAAACCTAATTTATTAGCCCTTCTCCTCCATAAACATTTAGGGTCATTGCCCTAGCCATTTAAGGCTATCTGCACACAGGTTCCACTACAATTTCTGCATGCAAAGTTTTGCAGCCTGTGAGCACTTGCTCCTCTCTTCTTGTATATAAAAAGAATAGCAGGAAATATTGACTATTGTTTTGGATCATGAAGCTTGAACAACAGAGTTGTACCTTTTCGAACAACAAGTCCTACAGAGCTGGATTTGGAGCCATCCCTATTTATACCTTTTCTGTTATCCTTTCATTCAGTCAAAAACTAGCTAACCAAATAATTACTTCTCTATCTTCTGAACTACTATGCAATATGTAAGGTTATTTGTACCAAAGGAAATGCACTTCTGCTACCTGAAAAAAATGATCACTGGTAAGTTCAGATACATACAATTGAAATTCTGCTATGCATTGGCCTGAAAATTTGACCTATGGAATTGAGATGGCAAATTGCATTTACTTCAAAGACAACTGCAGTAAGCAAGCACAATGGCTTTGCAAATTTTATTGGATGCAGTCATTATCTATTTAATTGGATGTCATATGTGTTGGATATCTGCAAGTGTAAATGAGATGGTTAAACCACTCAAAGGTTTTAAGTATTGTACTTACACAGGCTACTTATTATCCACAGTTTGATTCTTTCTCTGCATCATCATCAACAATAATAATAGCAGCAGTAATAATAATCCAGCTGGGAATAATTCTTTGATGTTGTTTGTGTGGCTAATTGTGAGAACATAAAGTAAATCCTACTTCTAGCATATCTGCCAACAGTGTCTGTTTACTTCTGAAACTGTGAATACACTTTGGATCTGTGAACAGTAGTTGCCTTGGAGAATATGTTTTACGTAAATATTGAAGGAAAACTGGTCTATGGCATGAAAAGAGACTTAACCTTTGTGTATTAGAAAACAGATGGGTCAATAACAGGGTATGGTCTGGATTATGTCTTACTCATTATTTTTATTCCATCCAAAAAGCTGAAAAAGTCTGAGATGCCATACTGTTATGTGTGCCTTTTTTAAAATGAGAACTTACTCCACACAGAAACTGGGAAAGTTAGGTTGTTTACAAGATTTCTTATAAACCACAGATAGCAGGCAGCGTGATTGCTCTGTGAAAATCTGACAGCTATTGACTATATGATTATTTGCTGTGTGTTTACCAATGACTAAAAATTAATTGCCAGCAGATTTCCTATTATTAAATAAAGGCACACTTAAACATTGTTAATTCAACCCCTTTATCCTTTGTGTTAAGGATAAATAGTTTATAAAACATAAATCAGTGCTGAATAGCTACTATGAACATGTTCTGAATGTCTTGGAGGCAACTGCAGGCACTGCAGTAGGCAATATAGTAGGTTATAGCTTTYCTTTAATGTCCTCAACATTTATGGCCATTGATTAGCTATGCATTAGAATGTTTGTAAGCTATTTATTAATCCATTATAAAGTCCTTGTATGTGTCTGCATTCACAAAATTCTAGGTGTGATTCAAAGGACAAACAGAGAAATGCTTGTTTGCTTTTCCTTTCTAGGTATGCTGGAACAGAATGAGATATATGTGGGAAAACCAGAAATATTCCCAAGAATGCTGATGAGTCATCACCCCAGGTCTTAGTGGCTGTCTTTGAACACAGGGTAGTCACACAGGGTGTAAGGTAACATATTTGAATGTCTCATGGAAACAACATGTCTGCAAGGAAGCTCATCATGAAGAGATTGAAGCACAAAGGGTCAACTTACAAAGCAGACACAGATCTTGCATTCACTGACTTTGAAGGATGAGTCTCTATACAATGAACTGCTGTTTTCACAGGGGTCTTCCCTGAAGACAGGTATGCAAATCTTAAGGGAGTGTACCAGTTTTGGCTGGGATAGTGTTAATTTTCTTCACAATAACTCATATGGTGCTATGTTTTGGATTTGTGAGCAAAAAAGTGTTGATAACACATCCATGTTTTAGCTGTTACTGAACAGTCCTTACACAGCATCAAGACCACCTCCGTTTCTCATGCTGCCCTGCCAATGAGCAGGTTGGGGGTGCACAAGAAGCTGGGAGGGGACACAGCTGGGACAGCTGTCCTCAACTGGCCAAAGGGATACCCCAGACATATGATGTCATGCTCAGCAATAAAAGCTGGGGGGAGAAGAAGGGGGATGTTCGGAGTTATGGTGCTTATCTTCCCAAGTAACCATTATGCACGATGGAGCCCCTCTTTCCTGGAAATGGCTAAACATCTGCCTGCCAATGGCARGTAGTGAATGAATTCCTCATTTTGYTTTGCTTGCATGTGCAGCTTTTGCTTTACCTATTAAACTGTCTTTATCTCAACCCATGAGTTTTCACATTTTTACCCTTCTGACTCTCTCCCCCATACTACTGGGGGAGTGACCAAGCAGTTGTGTGGGGCTGAGCTGCCAACTGGGGTTAACATACAATGGTCAGCCAACATTTTCAGCATACGGACAGAAAAATGCTTGATAGTCCCTCCACTACTAGTCCATTAGCTCCACTTTGGAAGCTGACTTCATAAATTTTTCCTATTGTGAATATGGCAGTAGATATGCAGGAGAGAAATGGTTTGAGTTGGAGCCACCAGATGGGAAGAGAGATTTTCAGGACATTCAAAATAACACAGGAATGAGGATCTGAAGCACAATGTAGAGTTAAGCTGTACATATTGGATGTTATCCATCTAAATTACATTTCATTACAGTGATTCAATTGCAAGCCACCTCCGATTTCCAGCTGGATAAAATATTTTCAGTGTATTGTTTCACCATCTAAATTAAATTCCCTGTTTGAAACTTTTTCTCCCTATTGATTTTTTTTCTGTTATGACAAATCAATGACAGGCTACATTACATTTTCATCTGCTAGAAAAACAGTTTTTTTTCCAGGAGGCTCTTTATCCTTTGGATTAAGGCTCCTTCTGTTACAAATTACCCCTTCTAGCAAGCTGCAGTGTATGGTCTGTATTCATAGGACAAAGCACTTTCTCCTTTTAGCAAAATCTAATTTAGGTTTTACCTGGCTCACAAGATGGATAATGCTCCCAGGGGTAAAGCCTCCCTGGTCTAAATAGTTAGGTGCAGACAGTCATATGTTAGCTCAGTCTCTGCTCTGAATTGGTGGGATGCAAGCCAGATTGCATGTGAAGGTTGTTCAGTCATGTTAGTGCTTGGCTGTCCTCACACTGCCAAGTCCTATCTCTTAGCTGGGCATCCACAGCTGAATTCTGGATGGGGCTCACCTCCTTGTGCTGTACAGCAAACCTGCAAGAACAGCCAGAGGCTGTGCGGGAACATGACCTCCCATGGCCAAGCATASCAGGCGTGACCATGCCATGGGGCACCCTTGCACAGGTCACCCRTGAGGCAGCCCTGAGCATGGAGGGCTGGCAGGCAGGAGGCACGTCATGCCACATGTCTGGTAGGGCTGGGAGCCTCTCCTTCGGTGTGGCACGGGCATAGCCAGTAACACAGGCAGAGAAACAACCAGCAACAGACTGAAGAGGAGAGTCCCTCACAAATTTCGGCATATCTCCAGATCTGATCCATGGTAGGAAAGGGCTTCTATCTGCCCGAACTGGTGTAGCACACAGAAGACCAGGTTATCAAAATATTTTCCAAGAGAAAGACAAAAATCACTGTCATCTTTTCTTCCCTTAGTTATAGTATAGTTAGTATACACGCATGTGCATGTGCATGTGCACGTGCATGCGAGGGAGAAACTGCTGGGCAGGACAAAGTTCAAGTGAGAGGAATATTTTGAGTGGTTTCTAATAGCTTTTTGGTTTAAAGTTAATACTTGTGTTTGGTTCTGAAAATGTTTTAGTTTATAATGATACTCTCTAGAAATAATTTAACAGCTCCTCTGAAAGCAGCATTTCTAACTCTCAGTCTTGCTTTCCATGCAAAGTAACCATATGGCGGAAAGTCAAGATGACCTCAGACAAGGTAACCTCAGAATGTCTGATACTGGTCTTGCTCCACCTTGTAATGCATTTCTTCAGACAAGTGAAAGAAACAGAAGTGTGGGGCACCAATTGAATTGTGTGTCTTCACCTCATGGAATAATATTTATTTCTTGTGCTACGTGGGGAAAATCTATTTACAGTTAAAACAGTGTTTATTTCATTCAGTTGTTGTGTGTAAGTGACCGTTGCATGTTAAAATATGCATATCTATGTGAACATATGTAACGCAAAAAATCTGTTCATTTAGGATATATAAATAATGCACATTTCCAAAATTAAGAGGTACATTTCCTCTGATGGGAAAAAACAGTCTGCAGACTGAGTCACAGAGAAAAATACTGGATTCAATAAGGTTGTTCATGAAGCTAAACACAGAGCTATGGCTAACGTACATTCTTTGTTCTAAAAATAGGATTATTTGCTCCAGTGTGAAAAGAAAATGCAAATGCATAAGCTATAAATAAGTCATAAGACTTCTCTTTCATGCAATAACAAAACTATGAGCTCAGCTTTGTTTTCACCCTGTATGAGACTTGGCTTATTCACACTTCACTTTCAAGTTGCTCTAGTAAACAACGCAAGCTGGGTGACAGTGAGAAGGCCTGAACTGAAAGCCCTTGCTGAGAGGTGGGAGTTAAGACAGGGTCATAGTAATCACAGAGGCTCAGCCTCAATTTAGCTATATGGACAATATTAAATGTTTTCTATTTAAGCTAAATACTTCCTATCATTTTTATGTTACTGAAAAAGCTTATGCCAAATAACGTCTCCTGAAATACAGCACTCCAACACTGCAAACCAAAAGTGTCATTCATGGTTAAAATAGGGGGAAAGACTTTTAAAATCAGTTTAATAAGCTGATGTGGATTGTATATAGACAAATCTACAATATCAGGATCTCGTGATAAACTTACAAGGGCAGACTCTTCAAAGATAGTGCTATTCAACCATTTTCTCTGCCAAGGAGCTTCTTCTGGAATGCTGTAAACGGAATTCCTACCACTGAAGCACCTATTATGAGAAGAGCTAAGGACGCATAACCTTGGGACTTACAGTTGTGAGGAAAATGGAGCGGCTTGTTCATTAAGTGATAGAAGGAGAGCCTTATGTACACAGATATAGGTATAGGAAGAGCTTTTTCAGTGAATTGACGTGGTTGTACCAGTAAATACACTGGAAAAGAGATTTAGCAAAGCTGGCAGTATCCGTCCTTCTCGATCAAACAATGCTAAAAATGTTCTTACTTTTGGCAACATTTTCCAGGCTGCTTGTATTTGAACTGCCTGTGACCAATCTATCCAGGCTTTTCAGTGTGGCCACTAGTCAGGCTGCTTTTTGGGAATTCATCCATTTCATCCCTCATGTGCTTTAGATTTCCATGTTCTGAGATTCATCCTGACCTGTCTGCTCTTGCATAGCACTTATGGCAGAGACCAGCTGCTTATGTCCCTGTCAGGGAACTGGAACGGAAGGCACCAATTGCCCCGTAGCCTCCTGAGTACATTTCTGTGGCTCCACTCCATGCAGCTTGAGCACATCCTTTCTCATCAGCAAACCCATAACTCCTCAGGAGCCCAGTATTGCCAGGTGGGAGGAATGAGACAGAAACAAAAGCAATTATGAACAGCGAACAGAATGTCACCTGATACTTAAAGATTAAGTGCAAGTCCATGCATATCATCATAAAAGAAGCACACTTCCTGATCACTCAGTCCCATCTCCAAACTTCCCAAACTCTCACTTGTCTTACTTCCAGCTAACTCTGTTTGTGGGAAGGCATGGGAGTCATATGCATGGGTTTCCTTACCACCTGAAGGGCTCAGAGCAGCTATCCCTTAGTTTTAGCTTATCAAAATGGCTGAAGCAAAAAAATGGATGTCTTGTGTTTATCTTGCCCCTCTATCAGGTAACTTCTGATAAGCCTCGGCAGATGATCACAGATTCCTAGGTGACATGCTTACAACATCCAAGTGATCCTTCACAAGTCATCTTCCCCCTGTTAGAGTTTGTTTATCATCCAGTGTGTATGGATTGATGGTGAAGCCACCTCGGTCTAACACGACTCTGTTTATGATCCATGTTGGCATTCTTAGGAACATTTGCATTACAGTTTCAGTGAGGATCATGCATTCATTTTGGAAATGAATCTCCCAGTGGTCTCCTTTAACTGTGTTCTGGTTCACACCATAGAGCAGTCTCAAAGGACAGAAACTGGATTCCTTTTGGATTAAATTAAACTGGATGATGTATCCAGGAGAAAACTTAGTGCATCCCAGCTGCTAATGGGAATTCAGTCCCATGTGCTTCTCTCTAAAGCTAATCTGAAGTACCTCTTCAAAAAAACTCACCTAGTTTGTTTTCAGTAGCAACCTTTTGGCTCTACAAATTTGTTCCTATTGGCCTGCATTATTTACTAACATAGGTATTGCAATGGTAGACTGAATGATAGACAACAGAGAAAGAGAAGGGCTGTGTACTCAGAAATAAAACTGACTGCTTGAAAAAGGTATATTGGACAGATTAGATTCATAAAGGTTTAGGAGTATGGACACACCATTCATTTCAGTGAGTTATAAGGTGCTAAATGTCTCTCTGAATCTGGGCCGAAGCGTTCATAACCTTACACAGCTACCATGTAGGTTGATTCTCCAAATCATCACACCAACAGAGTGGTAGCTACACCTGTTACTCCACAGTGGTGAATGTGATGGTGCCCTCTGGACCAACTCAGTGGCACATTCTTTCTATTCCTTTTTATGCCACAGGATTCCATATGTCCTTCCTGAGACCGGTGTAGATCACTGTCTGCAAGGGAATGTGTGCAAGTTGAAACTGTCAGAGACTGCAAATAACTACCCATCTGTTTGCAGTTAATTCTTATGGGGCTCTTAATGGGGAAAAAATGCAGCACAAAGAATTGTTAATTTTGTTTCTACTTTGTCTCGGTACTCAGAAGGCTTTCTTACAAGGCTCTCTCTCTGCAGTTTCTAATGTGCACCTGAACTGTACAAGGCTAAGGTGTACCTGCACGACCTGTTACTCACAATAGGACAGGCCAGTAGGAACAGGAAGGTCTTTCTGTGTTCACTTGACCTATTACCTCTCTTATAACAAAATGGCTGGTTCCAGTAAAAAAATTATGAGATCTGTACAGCCTTCCAAACAGCATATGTTTTCTGGTAAAACGAGGGAGACAAAATTGGCACACGTTTTACGGGGGCCTAATGTTGTGTTTGGAATTGTTGACTCTAATAAAGAGACTATTTAGCAGTGACCTCCTGAGGATGATAATGAGGTGCCTTAATTTAGATTGATTACTGCTAATTCTATGTAACCTTATGTGGAGATATTTTGAACTGAATGCATAATGCACAAACTCCTTGACTCCTCAGTAGAGAAAGAGAAAGGAGAAAATGTTACAGAAGGGGACATTATTGTAACTCAGCTTTTGCGGCTTTCTCATGTTTTGTCAAGAATTACTCAGGGAAAATAGGAAGAAAAAAAGCCCATCCAACAACAATAGCTGCTTTATCTGGAGAAAGTCACATTCTCTTTCCTTGAATGAATTCCCATATCTTGTGCTCTAATCCAAAAACTGATTAACAATGCTCCATCTCTTTGTTTGTTGCTTTTTGGCAGACATTGTGGCTTTCATACTTTGCTCCTTAATTACTTGTCATTTCACCCCCTGATTGGTTTTCAAGACTCTCTCAGCACAGCTTCCACAAAAGGTTCACTTTCAGAGTGTCTTGTAAAGTATTATTTATTTATTTGTTGCCAGGCAATGTGGTCCCTTTACAAAGCCTTTGTCTTGTATCAGAAATAAAGCTGGCTGCAGAAACATAGAAAATATTTCCTGTACTCCATGAATATATTTAGAGAAGAGTTATTCTACTGATTGGCACTAGGTTCACTAGTTTTGGCCCCTTTTGAGGACTTTTGTCACTCCAATAATGTGAATGGTACCCTTCCTCCAGAGGAGGAAAAAGGCCCTTGAGAAATAAACCGTCAGAATAATAGTCCCCTATCACCCATTGTGCCGCAATCCCTATCATGCTCAAGTGTAAACCATGTGAAAGGTGGGTTCAGTCCATGTAAAGCTGGCTGAGGGTCACAGAAGATGGGCTTTATAGCCCAAGAACTATCCTCACTGTCTCTCTGTGCAGTCTGTTACTGATACGTTTGCTATGAAAGGAGATGCTCAGGTGTAGCAGGCGATGCTGGTTAGTCTTGGAAGAGAGGGCCCTTGCCAAAACCAAAAGTTGCTCTCCACTTTCTTATCCTATTTACAAAGCAGGAACACAAAGCCCTTCCCTTTGGTGACATCCTCCAGCATTGTGGCCCAGCCTGCATCTATTCTTGTCCTCCTAGAGTAGGAGCATCATCTTGCCCAGGTCCCTTCTTTCTCCTCTTCTTTCATAGAAAGAGAGCAGAGGGAAGACGGGGTGGCTCACAAAGTGCATTCCTCTGGTGATCAAAGCTTGTCAGCAGGGTGTGAGGACAGTATGTTAAAGACTGGGGTCCTGTACCACAACAGAGCAGAGAAGAGAAATCCTGTGGTGGGGAGAGAAAGATCCCTTTCCCTATACRTTGCCCGAAGGAACCCCATCGTTTCCTCCCATCTCTCCCTCTCCTCTCCCAATCCCCCGGCACTTGCTTTGTTGATGGGAGGAGGTGCACACATGACCAACAGTATTGCAATGGTGGCAGCTATAACTGGCCAGAAAACTCATCGGGATTATAGGAAAAAGTAAGAGAAAAATTCATTTTCTGTGGTATAACTTTAAAATTACCATGTTGGACAAAGACATTTAAGGATAACTAGAGACAGAGTGTACTAACAATGACCCGATCTGCAAGAAAATTTTGCCAATCAAAGAAGGAAATAAATGAGGTATAGTTGGAGGATGATGCACAGTCATCAAACATCTGCAGGGGATGAAGAAGGTAATTGATTCCGTTGGAACTAGAGCATAGATAAGTGTATTAGGTATCATATTGCACATGTCTAAGTGAAGTGTCTGGCCCCACTTGCCTAAAGAAGTCATTACCCTCACGCATCCCCACTGTTTTCTTTATGAATGCTCTGCGCAGGAATATTGCACAGACCTGAAGAATGTTTTGAGTGCTATTGAAATGAGAAAAATTATCTTAGCAGTAAAGGATTATTATTAAAAATAATAATGCTGATAACAAAACAGCAATAATAACAACAATAATAAAATGATGATGATCATTAATATGAATTTCCAGTTTCTTGTCTTAGCATCATAAATTAGGGAAGTGTTGAACCTACCGACATAATCATGAATCAATCTGTTAATATTACACTTAACATATTCTTCCTGTGATTTTCTCAAAACACTTTTCATTGAACAAGAAGAGTTGGCTCCAGGTTAAGTTGTGTTCAAATGACTGACCTGAAGGATGTAAGGATTTTGCTCGTGTCTGAATAAATAATTCAGAACAGTTGGTATGAAAGCAGCCATGGGCTCTTCACTTTTTTCTTGCTCTTTATTCTAAGGAGAAAAAGCAAAACAGTGTGGAAGAAATGTTCTCTGATGGTATGATGGAGTGAGAGAGTGAATCATGATACTAGAATCAATTTCATGCATTATTATTTCTAAAACTCCACATCCAAATAAACATGCCCTTAAATTTAGGAATTTATTTGAGTATTTTCCACTGACTACAGGACTGGAGGTTTTGATAAAAGAACGACACATTTTTCTCCTAGTTCAAAATACTATTCCATGATATAGTGAAATCTGATTGTACCTGCTACTCAACTAAGTCCAATTTCACACAGTGTCTTGTCCTTCTGGCTTCACTGAAGAGTGAGGTTTCTTGCATGGATGTGTGTTGCAATGGCATCTCTGAACACAAGCAGGCAGCAGAAAGAGAGATACAGACTGAGCTTTTGGCCCAGTTCTTGAGTACGCCAAGTAACATTAGCACCATTGAGCTAAGCCTAGGAGACCACTAGGCTGCACGTGATCTCCATGTATCACAGAGAATCTTACAGAACTTTCTCAACAACACATCAAAGCTCATTACTCAGCTCAGAGATAATGTTACTTCTCCCTTGCCAGCTACCAACCAATATTGAATCCTTTCTGTCATAGCTAGAGCTGTCATGAGGTAATACCTACCAATTATACTGAATTTATTCAACATGCATTTATTTTGCTGCAGAGTAAAAGTATGCTCATTTTTTTTATCAGTTGCACAGCTGTATTTCCTTAGAATAAAAAAACAACCAGCCAAACAAAAAACCTGTTTATCCAGAGAGCAAAGCAGATCATGCAGCAGAGATACAAATTTAGTGCAAACGTGGAGGTGAGCAGAAGATGAAGTTTGTTATAAGGAAAGTTAGCACTTTTTGTTACCTTCAAACAGTGCTTGAGTCCCCCTCATCAATAAGGTATCTAATAACTGTCACTAAGAGCCAGGAGCAGCCATGTCAGTAGGCTAAAAGTGGGCCAACCTAATCTCTCGCTGATTGATCAAACAGCCAAATTCATCATTTTCTCGTCATGCTGCTGTCTAACAGCATTCCAAGGTGTATGAAGAAGCAGAATTGGCTGCACTTTAGGAGTCTATCAGGATGGTATTGAGGGGAAATGTCACCTATTTTTCTTGTGTTCTCTTGTCAAAACTGTAGTAATTCTGTCTTTTAAGGGACAAGAGAATTATAGCAGACTCAGTGTCTAAGCTTAGCTTTCCATAGGGACTGTCGATGATATTTCCCAAACCATCCCTATTTGCATCCACAAAACTACCAGATGGTGTATATTCACCATGGTGAGTATTTAGAGGATTTAGCATTACTGATTCACTATATAGGCGAGAGGGGCAGAACCACAAGGTTCAGTTTTGGTCTGGGAATTCATTTTCTCTATAAACCATCCCTGCATGTCCTATACATTCCATGACTTCCCTTTCAGTTCAGTTATTGTTCTCAGCAGGGCAGATGGATGAATACCTAACTGAACTGATGCTGGGAAGTGGGTCTTCTGTCAGACCGAAATGAATCAGGATACCCAGCATCCCATCGTAAGGACCAAGAGCAGCAATTGCAGTAGACAACAGGCAAGTAGGGCCTATTAAGGAAGCACCGGGAAGTAGGTTGCCATGGCTACTAGTAAGCTGTGTATTCAAACACAACATTGACCCAAAGACTATGATAATATGTGATAAATATATTTTATTTATATAACTGTATTTTGGATATGGCCTGTAGCACGGCATTCCAAACATAGATACAGGTCTCATTATTTTCTTTCTCCTGAATCCCTGAAGGATATTGGTAAGGCTTATACTGGAAAGGGGGAGGAAATTTCATACACTTGAATTTCTGCAACTGTATGCCCAAGGTAGTATAAGTAAAGTCCTGATGACACTGAATTTATTCCATTGATTTCCTTTAAGCAGGGATTTTATGGGTGATGAAACGAAGTTGCTGCAAAACATATATAGAAAAGATCTTTCCTGCCTCCATGTTTCTGTATAAAAGGAAAAGGAATGATTAGCAACATAGAACAAAAGTATAATGGTAAATTGATAAGCAAGAACATTTATAAGAAACTCTTATTTGAACTTCATTTGCTACAGCCTTTTTGTGTAACATTTATGCATCTGATCTTAAGAGATGATTCTTCATTATATAAAAAGGGGAAAGGAAGAAGAAAAGTTCTTCAAAATTAAAGTTATAAGCAGAAGGAATAGTGAAAGGAAAACATCTGAATAAGACAAATACAGAACAAAAATTACTGAGACTAAAATATCTTCTAAATTTTGGGTTGATAGCTAAAAAACTAGAATTCCCTTGGGATGAATTATTTGCCATGATTAATCATAGAATCATAGAATCTTGTAGGTTGGAAAAGACCTTTAAGATCATCAAGTCTAACTGTTAACCTAGCACTGCCAAGTCCACCACTAAACCATGTCCCTAAGCACCACATCTACAAGATCTTTTAAATACCTCCAGGGATGGTGACTCAACCACTTCCCTGAGCAGCCTGTTCCAATCCTTGACAACCGTTTCAGTGAAGAAATTTTTCCTAATGTCCAATCTAAACCTCCCCTGGCGCAACTTGAGGCCATTTGCTTTTGTCCTGTTGCTTGTTACTTGGGAGAATAGACCAACACCCACCTCGCTACAGCCTCATTTCAGGTAGTTGTGGAGAGCGATAAGGTCTCCCCTCAGCCTCCTTTTCTCCAGGCTAAACAGCCCCAGTTCCCTCAGCCGCTCCTCACAGGACCTGTGCTTCTGACCCTTCACCAGCTTCGTTGTCCTTCTCTGGACACGCTCCAGCACCTCTTGTAGTGAGGGGCCCAAAACTGAACACAGTATTCGAGGTGCGGCCTCACCAGTGCCGAGTACAGGGGCACGATCACCTCCCTACTCCTGCTGGCCACACTATTCCTGATACGGGCCAGGATGCCRTTGGCCTTCTTGGCCACCTGGGCACACTGCCGGCTCATGTTCAGCCGGCTGTCGACCAGCACCCCCAGGTCCTTTTC